>CATIWJ010149530.1:0-12140 GCA_949640765.1 Croton laevigatus | reverse complement strand
TTATTGGGATTTGAGCTTTCCGATGTTAAAAAAAACTAGTACTAACCTATTAATATTATTAGCTTATATCCTTATAAGTCTTGATTAATGATATTTTTATTCGGTGTAGATTTCTAATTGTATAATAGCTATTAGATATTAAAATTAATAGGATATTATTCACTATGATATAAATTTTCAGCGGCAGAGCTAGATATAATATTATTTGGGTGAAATAATTATTATTATTTTTAGTGGGGTTAAATATGACATTAACAATAATTTGTGTGGATTCAATTTTACTGTTATCTTATTAATTTTAAAGGAAAATAAAATGTATGAATAAACGTATATATCATAAAAAAGAAAAAAGCATGCACAGAAAAATTATATTTAAACAAAGTAAAAAATTTAATAAAAGCTCGAATAAATGAAAGATAATATTTTTTTCACAGAAAGAAATGATAAATACATTAATGTTAATCATTATCAGCTGAGATGAATAATTAAATTACTCTCCGTTCTAAAATAAAAAATTAAATGATGAATATACTTTTACTTAAATATTTGTATAAATTTTAAATTATATTATTTATTAATATTTCTAGTATAAAAGTAAAATACTATATAATTTTGTTATAATCTAGGAATGAGACATTTATTATAAAAAAAAAAATACTTATTATGAGATGGAAAGAGAGAGTAAACAGCCTTTCATTATTATACAGTATATATTTTTTATATGAACAACTAAATTAAACAACATCTCATTATCATATATTTATTGATGTTCATGATGGTAAAGGTATTTTAAATTCAGAACTAAGTTCATGATTATTTTTGTGCTACTTATGATGCTAATAATGACTGGATTTCATAATTAGCAAAGAACATTTAATGAAAAAAATAAAATAAAATTAAAAGAATCCCTTTCTTCATTAAAACCAAAGTGATACTGAGAAGGTTGTCTCCAACTAACTAAATGAAACAAAGAATATTCAATTAATTTCATGATAAATCATTCATCAAAAGACACATTCTATATACTATGTAAATTAAAATTTGCATTTAAGGAAGTCCTCACTAACATTAATACGTATATCTGACAATATTTTTTTTATTAAATACACACTACAAGTCACATTATCTTATTTGAAGCTTCTTTCTATTGATTTAATTTAATGCAATTTTGATCAGTGTTCTGCAATCTGAATTGGACCACCAGTATAATTATCAATAATTAAATTTGATTAAAATTTGTTGATTAAGCTTTTAAAACCATATATTGTTATTAAATTACTATAGCACAAATAAGCAATAAAAAAGCATATATGATTTAGGTAATTGCAGTATTGTCATGGAGGGGTAAATGCGTTATTGATGGGTACGTTAGCAATGGTTTTTGGCACTTCTTACTCTGCATCGGCTTGTTCTAGTTTGCCATGTTTTTCTTTTTTGATTCTAATGTTTGATTGTTAAGTACTTATTTTGATTCTAATGGATGATTCCATACCGGTTGATTTTGAACTAGCTAGCTCAAATGAATGCAATTTACTATAATATAATTGCACTCAATATGCATCTCCCATCAACAATGTTAAAGAGTGTTCGCCTATAAGAGCATCCACAATGTGAGGGACATTAACATAAATATGGAGTTCATTTAAAAAAAAGAAAAAAGAAAAAAGAAAAATTGCACTACATCACTGACATATTCTGCATTAAGAATATCCTTTAACTCTATATTGTAAAAAATACGCTACATTTTTAGCTGCTCTTCTGTCTTTTCTTTCTCTCTAAACTCTAGCCGCTCTTTTTCACCTGATCGGCTACCGATGAATTTTCACTAGTGGCTACCAATTCTCTTATTCTTTTATATTGTTTTGTTTAGATTTTAGGAATAAAATTTAGCTCTTTATTCGTTTGGATGAGATTTTAGATTGAGTCTTTGATCATTTAGATGATTTTGTTCTCTTTTAAGAGAGGATTTTATTTTCTGAATCTTTATAAACAATGTCCAATGATTTAAAATATATTTTTCTTAAGAAGTATGTGCAGTAAGTTAATTTAATAAATTATTGTATATAATTTGATAGCTTATTTTTTACTCTACTATTCATATTTTCAAATTAAAAATAAGTTGAAAAATTAAAAGTTACTCAAAAAAAAAAAAAGTAAAGTTTCAATTTATATTTACACATAATTAATCAATTGTAAAAGGCCAAGGAGTTGGTGCAGTGGTTGGCTTCTCCGCTCTTTCACCGGAGAAACCCGGGTTCGAGCCTTACCTCATCCCCTAGGTTAGATTTACTGCTTTTCTCATGTATCCAAAAATAAAATCAATTGTAAGAGTTCAATAATTAAATAACTTTTCTCATAGGGAAATTAATCCCAAGTATAAACATATAGTATCATCCATATTTGGAAGGATATCTTTAATGCCTATCTATTATCCAAGTAACAGATAAGGCCCCATATTTATTTATCATCTAATAATCCAAAGATGTTTTTGACTTATTTTCATTTTAATTAATTGTTTAGGCAGCATTTATCATCTAATAATCCAAAGATGTTTTTGACTTTCATTTTAATTAATTGTTTAGGCAGCATAATAATAATAATAATGTCATCAACTAAAAGGACTTACTCTATGTCAAATGAAAAGAGCAAACAACTGAAGAAGAAATCAACCTTTGCTTGCTGGTTTGGACTGTCAGTGTGCCAAAGACTAAACAAAACTTAAGAGGTACACTTGACTCGGTATTAAATGGACCTTCTTGTTTTTCTTTTGGAAGTTTCTTTGGTTTGACCTATAATTTTCAATCTCTAGAGGATTTTTTTTTTTTTAATATTAATAAAGCCACAAATGAACGAGATAACATTACACTGCAGTAGATTCGTTTACATAAAATTAATGCTAACAGTATAAAAAATTATAACATTACAAGGTAATTTCACTTGGATACATATTTTGAAGAGCTTAACTTGGTACCATATATCTCCTTAGACTTATAGAACATTTAGGCTCAATGATACGGTTAAATTGCTTGATCTAGTATTTTATTTTCCTATTCTGAAAAAAAAATAAAACTTGCTGATTTTGGGTCAATTGGATGACAGATGAGAGCCAACTTGCATTTGGTATCAAAGCCCATGATATATGATAGCAACAAGAGACCCCATGACAGATGTATTCGCTGACGTCAGTATGATCCATTGGGCCTACTAGCTTTTAATCCTACATTTCCACATCCTTCCTTTCCTTGATGTTAATCCTTGTACCAGATTCCATTTTTCCAACCAATTTTTATTCATTGTACTAACTCCTCCTTTCTTATTTCTTCACATTTCTTTTTAATCAATACTTAAAAAAAATCAGCTTTTCACTAAAATAATAAAAAATTATTCTCTTTATAAATTTTTTTACAAAACTTACTATAAAAAAATTATAAAAAATTTAAAAATACAGAAGTAATAATAATATAAAATAGTAAATGAAAACCAATCAATGCCATAAATTGAAAAATTTTCTCTAAGTAAGTAAATTAAACCGGGAATAGTTGTATATATCATTTCGATGCCTTAATTAATTATTATTATCCTAATAATAGGCTGCAAACGAGCCGAGCCGAACACTGGTCTACTCGAGCTCGGTTTCTTTATTAACCGAGCTTGGATTTTTAGCTCGCGCTCAGCTCGTTTATTATCTATCCGAGCTCGAGTCGAGTTTTTATCAAGCGAACGCCAAGTGGCTCGCTAGCAGCTTGTCTCGTTACACATATTTTTTTCTAGCTGAGCGGAACACTGGCATGCTTGAGCTTGGCTTGTTAATTAAACGAGTTTGGATTTTCAGCTTGTACTTGGCTCGTTTATTATCTATCCGAACTCGAGCCGAGCATTTATCGAACGAACACCGAGTGGCTCGAGAGAAGTTCGGCTCATTTGCAGCCCTATAATAATCAGGACAAAACCTCAATTAAGTTTGGAAGCCAAAGATAAAAGCAACAATATAACTGATGTGGATATGCTCAAACTAACCTACAACAGTTATTTTTCAGCAATTCAAAAGGGCATTTGACTACTTTCATTTTAAGTTTATGACTTTGTATCCTATCAACTATTAGCTATTGTTTGAAAATTTTCATCAAATACTTATGAAAATGCTGCTGGAGAGTTATTACATTTTAGAAATCATGATAAAAACTTTATATAAATATATCTTTATCAGTTACAAATTTATTAAAATTAATAAAACATCACAGCATATTTTTCCTCAAATAGAAAAGAGAATAGAATATTTATGAGACAATAAATATTTCCCAAAAAACAAAAGTTGTTTCAAACTAATTATGATCTTTGTCCATTTTCTGACTTCAACTCATCCATGTGACCTTTGCCTTCATGGAAGGTTTGCATTACATTAAAGTCATGATTCATAAATTCCCTTCACATAATCAACATTTTCTTCTAAGAAAGATTGGAATATTCTTTTTGGTTATCGTCTTATGTAATCAGTAACTATCCTCTAAAACAAATTAAGCTTAGCTAAGTTATCCAATTTCAACTTAAGTCAAACGTGAAAGTGCGGTTGGATAAGAGTCAATTAGACCATGTTTAAAAATTAAATGATCCAACTCAAGCCAAGATTCAAACTCGTTAACTAGCTGGTTTAATTTTATTTTTACCATAACTTATATTAAATCAATATTTTTGGTTCAAAATTTTATAGTTATAATATATAAATTAATTAATGTTTCAATTACAATTTTTGTCTAACTATTCACCCATAATATATTGCTTTCTCTTCTTTAGGATTTTAAAAAAAAAAGAACCACTCTTAAGTTATTCTCAAGACTCGGATTGATAAAAGTTCATTCAAAATTGGCTCGAAAACTAAAATGAAGAACTTTAATAATACTCTGCTTAGCTCGTTTGCGGCCATAATCCATTAGCATATTCATATTCATATTTGACATTAGAAAAATGGAGTTATGCCTTTGCATTAGAGTACAGTAATAATAGAGCAATTGAACTTGCAAGTGTAATACATGACGTTTGAAAATTAAAAAAAAAAAAAAAGGAAATAATAAATAAAGAGAGAAGAAATAAGAATAGAAATTTTGTTAAAGAAGAATAGGTTTGTTGTATCACGAGAGTAATAAATAGATAATGGGTGGTAGAAGGAATTCATGAGATATAGAAAAGGTCATTCCCTAAAGCAATAAATAAACAGAAACCCACACACAAAGGAATTTATGATCACAAGTGAAATGCATTGCTGGTTTACTGCCTCAATTCAAACAGCAGAAAATTTAAAAGGAAGAATACAAAATTTAGGGAAAGGGTTGAAGAGTTTTTGCAAGGGCTATTTTTTGATGGTGGAAATGCCACAACATCTTCTCTGGAATTGCCAAGTGTGTGGCGTGAAACATGCCCGCATTCTCTGCATTTTGACCTTCCCTTCATTCTTCATTTATTTTAGTTTATTTTTCATTTTTTTTTCCTAGTGACCTAAATAACTTAACTTTATTACTATTGCTTGGTAGTTTACACCAACTCATACACTCCTTTGATTGGTTCTTTCATTTTCCTGTACAAAATGTCAAATTGGAGTCAAATGGGTTGAAATTAAGCCTTTTTTTTTTGTTAATTACTAATAACTCTTCGTTCCCATTCTACCAAGATTTTCATGGGCTTTTTTTTAGATAGGCATGGGAGGGGAATTTTCGGAGAAAGAGGAGGGATGAAATTTGAATTCAGGACCTTTAGTTCTAGTGGTCGGCATATTATCCAATTGAATTAGGCCTTTGCCCCTAGGATTTTCATGGTTCGTTGTTCACTTTCGTACTAGGATTTTCAAATCTTAACTATTTTGATTTAATCTTGTTGTTTGGAGGGATAATGAGCATTTTCATCGGCTATAAGCCCAGAAACCAACCCAAAAGCCACTCACCTGGTCTAGATCTAGAGAGCTCCTCGCGACCTAGATCTGGACCAATGAACATATAAAACTTGTAAGACCTTCTCCAGGAAGCAATAGACCTTAACCAACAATTCCCACAACAATTAAACACACACAAACACCGCAACATTTGCAACAACAACTAATCTAAACGACCTATGAACAACCTCTAACCCTTTCACTTTTCCTGCCTAGCACTAGGGGTGTTTAAATGAAAATGGTTAAATGTGAATTTCACGAAATTTTTAACGTTAAAAATTTTTTGTCAATCGTAAATCGTAAGAGATTTCATTTAATTCGTTAAATTGTGAAATTCACATTAGAAGAAAATTTTTTAACTATTTAACGAATTTCACATTTAAAAATAAACTAAACCTAACTGATTCAGCCCCATTTTCCTCTCTTTCTTATTCCTTTTATGCCTTTTTTCTTTATCTTCCTTTGCTTCCTCTTTCTTTCCCTTTGGTTTATAGTTTTTGCTTATATATGTGAGCTCTTATCATGGATAAATGTTAATCTTTTTGCAATTTTGTCGATAATGGTTCTATGTTTGGTTAATTGGAGAATTCGTTAAATTAAAAAATTATTCGTTAAATTCGGTTAATTGGAGAATTCGTAAGAATTATTTAAAACGTCCGGTAAAAAAATTTTTTTATTTTTTTTTATTTGGAGAAAATTTTTGAAAATTTTTGCACGTTTTAACGAATAAACACTTCTACCTAGCACACCCACGCAAGGTTTAGGATAATACCAACCTCTCTATATAGCCTCTCTATAGACTAGCCCAACTCTCCTTAATCCAATAATCATATCATCAACACAGAATGATCAACTTACTACCTATTACAGCAAGTTAGCGACTTAATCAAAGCTCAGCTCACACCACAAAACCCCATGATAAACCTACCCAATACAACAACTGATGTGGTTAGCGACCTAAAACTTAACTAGGTTAACACTGAGAATGTGAAAAATATAGATGATCAAGATGTCATTGAGGCAGCATAAGATATCAGTAGGAAGGCTCATATAGGACATAAACTAAAATTCGTAGTGGCATGAAGGCTGTGCTATGAAAGAAGGGGAAGATCATGAGGATTAAAGAAGGAAAACTAGAAGAGATAAAAGGAGAAAGTGAGGAAAGGAGTCGAAAGAAAGTGAAAGAGAGGGAGGTCGTGAGCACCGAAAGAAACATCAAAGCTAAAAAGAAATAATGACAACCGTAAGAAGGCAGGAAGAAATAAGAAAGGAAGGAAGGTCGGGGAAGAGATCCCCATATAGAAGAGTGAAGAAAGAAGACAGGGAAATCAAGTTTACTCAAAGAGGTCATGATGACCACACAGCTCATGAAGGGGAAGTGAGCATAGAGGCTATGAAGAAGGACATGGGAATACAACAACGCGTTTATGGTAGGTCATTAGGCAATGAGAACCTTGATAAATAGCCAAGTAGCGGTTCCATGACAACTGAACAGAAAATGGCCTTTAACCTTGAGAATTTCATTAAAATGCAAAATAGGGCACAAGAAGATCGATGAATGAAGGTCGTTACAGCAGGGAACAAGACACTAGCTGAACTCATTAGAAGAGAGTCAAAGCCCAAAGACTTCAAAATACCGAATTTTAAAATGTTCAATGGAAAAGATAAATCCAATCCTATGAGCCATGTCCAGACATTCGTGACCTCTATGTGCAGCCAAAATGTCATAGACAATTGGATGTACAAGTGCCTCTCTTAAATCTTTTTTCGAAGAAGCGCGAGCTTGGTTCTAGCAATTACTGGAAAATATTATACACAAATTTGATGACCTCGCCAACCAATTTGTGACACGGTTTAGTCACCTGGTTCCTAAGCATAACGAAATCAAAGATATGTAAGCCATTATCATGGGAAGCAACGAAGACATTAAGGGAATTCATAGTCCCATTTTAAGGCGTGGCATCACTAGTTCAAATGATCAATATGGAAGTGGCCAGATGATCCCTACAGAAGAATGCCAAGCTCCCTATATTGTTCTATGCGGTCTTGCACAGACAGCCAAAAACTTTTCAGTAGCTTGTTGTGATAGCTGAAGAATTTATTTACATGGATGAAGATAGAAGGATATTGGACTATGAAGAGGCTACTGATCGATAAACAGATATACCACCAACTTATATAAGACATAATAGCATTCACAACCTCCAAGAAATGGTGGGAAAGAAGGTCGCAAGCCAGATAGAAGAGATAATAAAGATCACAATTACATGCCTTGAAGAACAATTGAAGAGAGAAAATTTTATGCCCCTTTGAATGCATCCCATAGTGAAAAGCTTGTTATTGGTGGATATTCATATGGATAGAGTAAATATGAGGTGGCCAAGGAGGGATGGCTCGCTAAAAATGGTGATTAAACATGCTCACGCTGTAAATTCCATAGAAGCAATGGTCATCCTATATGAAATTGTAGACATTTGATAGACAAAATTAAGAGGTTGATCTAGTTAGACGACCTCAAGCAATTTGTCAGAACCCCAGGAGGAAGAAACTAGATGACGACCTAAGCCAAGGCCAAAGGAAAAGAAGAGGAAATATAAAAGGTATAGGAAGTGGTAGGCCAAAAAGAATAAAAATAGTAGGGGTAATTCACATCATCTAGGGGAGAAAGTGATACAGGCGAGGTAGAGGTAGCCTAAAAAAATCCGCAAGAGAAGTATTTGTTGTAAGTTCACTAATGAAAAAGGAGAAGTGTATTGTAATGTAACCTTCTTTAGCACAAACGCTCGAGACCTGTAATACCCCCCACAATGATACACTAATCATCAAGGCGACCATAGGTAATTGAAAAGTTAATAGAATCCTAGTTGATGATGGAAGTCGTAAACAACATTCCCTTTGGATGAATTTGACAAACTTAAGATCGGTAGAGAAAAACTTAGAGAATGTAAGACACCAATTGTTGGGATTATAGGAAAAGCAGTTTAGCCAACAAAAGTGTTAGAACTGAATGTAAAGATGGATGACGATGACTCGCCTTCCATTACCAAATGCCGAGCAACCTTTATAGTTGTAAACATCCCACTACAGTATAACGCCATCATGTGGCGACCTATACTCCATGATACAGGCATAGTGACCTTCATCATGTAATTAATAAAGAAATTTCTAATGATGTAAGGAGTGGCATGGATAAAACGATGTCAGGACACGACGGGGAAGCTCTATACAGACAGGGACAAAGGCATCACTATCTCATACATGATAATGTTTGGCAAGGGCACATCTAGTGACTCTTGAAAAGATTATGGCCCTGGGCATTAAGGGAGAACAAGAAATAGAAGTAGAAGAGAGTCTGGACCAAGGGATAGAAGCCCAAATATAAGAAAAAGTAAATTCAGAAGAAAAGATCAAGGAGCTAGACGTCGCTGAAGAGAAAAGATTGAGTTGATCTTGTTACTGTTGCTGCCCAACGCCTAATTCAATAATTCTGAGTTAAATTTATGGTACAAAGAAAATGTTTGGTGAGTTCAGTTCCGATTTCAAGTTCTAGATGGTTAAACCTGACTGAAAATGCAGTAAAGCTGAATGTTGATGTTAGTTTTTGATAGGAAATTGGCGAATCATGTACATGGTGGATACTTATGGACCATATCGGTAAGTGTTTGGGTGGTGGCTTTGGTGGTTGCTGGCTGGTTAGCTCTTCGGCGGTGGTAGAGGCATTAGGCATGAAAAATGCTCTAAGTGTTATAATTAAAATGCAGAGATAGAGAAGAGTTTGGAAGAGAAGATTCTTTTCTCATTGATTGTGAACCAATATATACAGCATAACTTACAACTAATTACCTACAAAATCTGTAGTAGTTACAACTGAAACATATTATATAAATTCAAAATACAAATAATGGATACTATGAATTTAAATTATAAAATATACAGTTAAGATAGAATCTTAAAGTATCTGTGCTAACATTCTCCCTCAAGATGGAGGTCTAGAAGAGACTCCAATCTTGTCACAAAAAATCTGAAACTTTGCACCCGTAAGAGACTCAGTTAAACCATCAGCTAGTTGGTCTTGACTTGAAACATGAGATACCCGAAGACAACCACTTTGAACAAGGTCTCGCACAAAATGGTAATCAATAGCAAGATGTTTCACTCGAGAATGGAAAATCGGATTTGCACTTAATTGAGTAGCTCCAACATTATCACAGTAAATAATAGGACAACTTGGTAAACAGACTTGAAGTTCACGAAGTAAATTACATACCCAAATTATTTCAGCAGCGGTTGTGGCAACTGCCCTATATTCAGCTTCGGTGGAGGAACGAGCGACTGTTCGTTGCTTTTTAGAACACCATGAAATAGGATTCTTGCCCAAAAATAGAACATAAGCAGTTGTAGAGGACCAATCATCTCTGTTACCACCCCAATCCGCACCCGAAAAAGCATGTAATGACAGAGATGATTAATAATGAAATTGAAGACCATGATCGATTGTACCTTTTAAAAAACGAAGTAGCCGTTTAACCATGGACCAATGTTCAGAAGTGGGTGATTGCATAAACTGGGATATTTTATTAACTGCAAAAGCCAACTCTGGTCTTGTGATTAACACATACTGTAGACTCCTTACCACCCTACGATACTCAGTAGGATCTTCCAATTGAGTTCCAGAATTTTTGGTGATTATGAAAGACGAAGGTAGTGGTGTCTTGACTGGTTTAGAATCAATCATATTGGTGCGAGTGAGAAGGTTAGTAATATAACATTTTTTAGACAACAACACCCCTTGCTGATTTGGAATTACCTCAACACCCAAAAAATATGAAAGTGACCCTAAATCTTTGAGAGAAAATTTGTTAGAAAGATTCTTAACAAATTTAGCAACAAATGTAGAATTGGAACCAGTGAGAATGATATCATCTACATAAACTAAGAGATATAGTATGATATCACCTTGATGTAGGATGAAAAGAGAGGTGTCAGCAAGTGAATTGGAAAACCCATAATCAAGAAAGTATGTGGTCAATTCATGGTACCAGGCTCTGGGTGCCTGTTTTAAGCCATATATAATATTTCGCAATTTGCAAACATGACTTGGGAAGTCCTTATCAATAAATCCAACTGGTTGTGACATATAAACATCTTCAGTTAAAGTACCCTGCAGAAAAGCATTGTTAACGTCCAACTGACGAAGTGACCATTTATTACATAACGCCAGACTAAGAATGATCCGAACTGTAGTAGGCTTAACTACAGGACTGAAAGTATCATGGTAGTCGATGCCAGGACGTTGATTGAAGCCTTTCGCCACCAACCGTGCTTTAAACCTGTCAATAGAACCATTAGAATTTCTTTTGATTCTGAAAATCCATTTACTACCAATAATATTTTGACCAGAAGTAGAAGGAACAAGCTCCCATGCTCCATTACTGACAAGAGCATTAAACTCTGCACTCATTGCCTTGCGCCATTTAGGATCAGAGTGGACCTGTTTTACAAAAGTGGGTTCTGTATCAATGGTGGGTTTGGTTAATTGAGCTGTGAGATTGAGTTTGGTTATAGGTTTCTTAATATTGTTTCTGGATCTTGTAGTCATGGTATGACGTGGAGGAGGTGGTTGGGTGATTTGGGCAGTGTTAGGTAGGGAAGAGTTGCTTATGGTGGTGGTTATGGTGGAAGGCTACTGAGTTGGTGAAGGAATCATATGCACATCAGTTGTATTATTGTGAGCCAAGGATGGAGTAGTGATACTGGTAGGGATATAAGGAATTTGTATGACTGGTGGAGTCCAATTGGTAGAAGGGATTGAGTGGGATTCTAACTCCTGCGAATGAGATATGGAAAAAGGGCAAACACTTTCAACAAATTGTACGTGTCTGGAAATAATTAGTTTGGACGTAGGAATATGGTAACACAAGTATGCACTTTGAGTGAGAGAATATCCAAGAAAGACACAGGGTTGAGACTTAGGTTCCAGTTTATGAGATAAATAAGCATCCGAAAATCCTAAGTTTGGTGTAATTGGGTTTGCATCCAAAGAGTTTTTCAAAAGAAGATACAAGTTTCAAAGTTTTTATGGGCATCCTATTAATTAAATAAACAGCAGTACTGAATGCGTGAGACCAGAATTTCAGAGGAATGGAAGCTTGATTTAAGAGGGTTAAACCAGTTTCGACAATATGTCGATGTCGTCTTTCCGAAAAACCATTATGTTGAG
>CATIWJ010149486.1:0-30086 GCA_949640765.1 Croton laevigatus | reverse complement strand
ACACGATTACTATACTTATAATTGGTTTACTTCTAGTTTACCACTAGTTTACTATGTTCATAATCTATTAGCTTATTGTTTATTATTGGTTTATTATGCTTATAATTCATTTATTTTCCTTTTACAAAGGGTTTTCTTCCTAAATTTTCCTTATTATTCACTCATTCTACCTTTCTTCCCGTAGATCATTTAACATTTTAGACATTACAGATTTTGGGGCGTTACACTATTAACATACGACGATTCTTAAATTACCAACTAATTGAAAAACGGGATGTGACACTATGAGCCTCGCAAGGCAGTTAAAACACAGGTACTAGCCTATTTTGTAGTTGAATTTTCAGGGACTGAGTCAATACAAGGTCCCCAGGGTGGTCGAAAACTAAGTAAAAATTTAGAGTTAAAGTAGCGTAGTTTGTGGGAGGTCTGGATAGATGGGGCCAATAACATTTTTTTTTCGTCCTTAAACTATTAGCATTTTGGAGTTTTAGCCCCTCAAATAACTAGTGGGGTTAAAAAGGCCCTAAACTATCCATAAAATATTCCTTCGCAGCTTCTGTTAGTAATTTAACGGAATGTGAACTCCCTTTTCCGAAACAACGCATGAACCGTTAATGATTTCCTAATTTCTTTACAACAAGGAACAAAAGTTAAACGTATTTTCTTCACAACCACATATTGCTTTCACTTCTTTTTATCAGTTGTTGAATATTTGATTGATTCTTTTTTACTACTTAACCGCACGGAAAAAATTGCATGTTCAATAAATTTGATTACATTTCTCACGTACTATTTTGGCTCAAGCAACAGAAGTTAACGTACTTTAAATATCCAAATCAAAATTGACGCGAAACTCATTTCTCAAGTTTCTTTTAGGATTGACTTTAGACCTATTACTAAAAATTCATTTGGGATTTTTAATTTTAATTGCTTTTGAAAAACCATTTAGCATTTCTTCAAATCATGGTTTGCTAAGGCTTTACCATAGACAAATGGGCATTATGTGAATCATTTTATAGGTATCAATAAACATTTTCAGTTCTTTTTCTAAAAGAAGAAGAAGAAGAAGAAGAAGAAGAAAGAAAGTAAGAGCGACAGGACCTAGAAAAGATAAGAAGGTCCAGGAGAAATTAACCGAAATCATGAATTTGTGTTCGAAAAACATGGTAAAATAGAGCATTGCTTGCACTTCTCATTTCATTAAGCGATGTCGTTCCATTAAGTCACATATCATCTAATCTAATAACTCAAATCATGTCAACTTGTTTTAATGCCAAACTGTTAATATTAATTTAGTTCAAGAATGAAGGTAAAATTTAGTTCCAAATTTTTTTTTTCATTTTTTTTTATTAAAACATAATATTATAATTAATAATAGAAGATTACTTACTCATTTAACTAAATCATGTACACAATGGGTATTAAGTAAATTATCCCTTCCTCCTAATATAATAGCTTACATCAGATAACTCTTGTTATAGTAATTATCAGCAGTATTATTAATTGTTAGTGGGTAAATAAAATCTAGTATATATTGTCACCTTAAAAAAATCTAGTATATATCATATTATTGATAGAGATTAATAAAAATAATGTTAGTAATAATATTTGATGTAAGGTTGTTTATAAAAAGAAGGTTCATATACAACATCCAACGGAAGATGACAAAGGCAAAAAATATGAACTACGTAGAAAATCAAGCTAGCATAATGGCGAGTGTAGAGGAAGAATGATGGGTTTGTGTGGTGGAGGATTTAACTTCTGATAGGCAATTTGCTTGCTGAAGTATTGCCTTTAAAAGCAGCAGCTGCTTAATATTTAAATTCTTCCATTCTTTCACCCCACACCAGCACAACATTTGCGCCATTGGTTTGATTTGGGAACTTTGTTTCTCCAAGTTTCATTAGTAAAACAGGGGAACAAAAGAAAAAAAGACTTAGCCATTTAGTGATTTGAAATAACAGCTAGTTTTGTGACGTTCAATGAGGTAACGTGCTAGAGATATACCTGAAGTCCACATTCTGTTAAATAACTAACAGAAGGTGCGAAGGAGTATTTTTTCGATAGTTTAGAGGCTTTTTAACCCCACTAGTTGTTTTGAGGGGCTAAAAGTCTAAAATAACAATAGTTTAAGGGGTGAAAAAATGTTATATTTGCCGGATAAATGGGGCTAGAGTAGAAGTAGTAATGAAAGGGATAGGGTAAATTTCATTTACGGTACCTGAACTTTGAGGGTTTTTCACAAAGATATCTAAACTTCAAATCCTTACTAAAAATAGCTAAACTTTGAAAGATTTTTCATAGAAATCGTTTTTACCAGTTTTTAGGTTCCAACCGGTAACTTGATGGTGTGGCGACTGACATAATAATTATAACACCTACCATTTCAGCTCTTTCCTTTTTCCTCTCTCTTGCCTCTCTTTCCCCGAGTTGCCCGAATAGTTAAATCCCTTTTCTATCAATTTATAAAGAAAAAAAAAAGGAAAACTGAAAGTCGGAAGCTTCTTTGCCTTTTTGTTTAATGATCTTAATCTCTCTACTTCTTTCATTATCCCCACCTCTCCTCCATGAAACCAGAACGAAACACACTGGTCAGGGTCGTCCCTGAGAATTGAAGGGCCCTGTTCTATATTTTAGTTTGGGGCCTTGTAATTAAAACTCATTTAAACTTTTAACTTTAAAACATGATTATAAATGATTATGAAATGAATATAGACTATTATAAACTGATTATAAACAAAGACTTTTAAGTTTCTGCTTAACAAAATAGCTATAATATATTTATTTTTTCAAAAAATGGAGCCCTCCTCCATCTGGGGCCCTGTGTAATTGAGCCGTTTGCACACCCACATGGCCGGGATTGACATTGGTGAAGACGAAGGTGGCAAATATGGCTTCTATATGTTGCAGATATGTTTTTGATAGGTTTCTCTCTGACTTCTATTGTTTGCGATTTAGTTTTTATTTTTATTTTTTAATTTTTACATGGAGGTTCTGATCTTTCATGTGACTAGCCGGTGAAGAATTAGTTTTCAACGAGCTTCAATCAGTGAATAACATTCGAAACTCGACGGAAATAACAATCGGACCATATCATCGAAGCTGGGAGATGAAGCTTATTTGTGGTTGAGAGAATGCTCTTGGTCTGTACACAGACCGCATAATATTTTTGGATTCTCTCCTTACAGTTAGATGAATGTTATTGGTACGATTTGTGTCTATGCGGTTATATCAGATGCGGATTGGGTAGCTGAGCATCAAATTTTGGCGGCTATGGATCCATACGCAAATAATGAAGCTTTTAACTGTAACAATGGAGATGTGTTCTAGTGGAATTAGCTTTGGCAGAGCAATTTGGGATAGAGGATTATGGATTTAATGAAACAGAGGAAAGAGTGCGTTTGACGGGGATGATGAAGGGTAAAGAAGGTGTTTGGGAACAGATAATTAGAGAGAATCAGTTGTAGGCTACCAAATTGGAGGAGGTGGGTAATTGGTGGTTTGTGGATATGATATTGATTGTTGATGATATGTTACAGAGCATGAACAAGAGCAGAGAACATGGATTTTGGGGTTTAGAAACTTCAAGAATTCTTTCATTTCTTGGGTAGATAAAATGAAGGGATACAAAATTGTGGCTTCGATTCAAGCTTATTCATTCTTAACAAAGTCACCATAGAAAGGAGATCATGGTACTTGATTTGACGCCGCCATCTAACATTTCGATCTTATTTGCCGTTGTAAGATCTCCCAAGCAGATTTTGTTGTTGTAATCCAACTTTCGTTTTGTTGTAATCAAATTTCATTTTGTTTTTTTTTTTTTGGGTTTTGATGGTGTTCTGGTTTAGTTATTTGCTGCATATATTTTATGCAGTGTGTTTATTTAAAAGCTTATTCATTCTTTAGTGTTTTTCCTCAAAAAATAATACACCTAAACTATTGATTAGGGGAAAAAACTAGATTAGAATTTTATCTTCTTATTAGTGCTAGGGATTCATCTTCCTATATCATTAAGTTGAACCAGAATCGTCAAAAGAAATTCATTTAAATATTTACTATATTTTTTAATATTATATTATATTTTATAATTACTATATCATTGAGTTGAACTAGAATCGTCAAATGAATTCTTATTAGAATTTTTAATATTATATTATATATAGAAAAATTTACAATTTTCTCTCTATGTTTTACCTATTTCAATATTTTCCTTCCTTTTTTTTTCTAACAAAAAACTCCTCATTTTATATTTTTGTTGACATTTTTTTATTTCTGTCTATTTTTTTTTGTTAAAATAACCTTAGAAGGACCAAAAAATAATTTTTACGGGTTTTTTTAAAAAATTGAAGAATTAAGAAATTAGTTTTAAAATTATATTATTAATTAATCATTTTATTATTTTCAATAAATAATTTCTCCATGTTCTTCATTTACCACTTGCCACCACCATCAAACCAGATTAATCTGAAACCTATTTATCTTAATTAAATATATTTTTTCTCTTATCCTTATCACTTTCTTCTTCCTCCACTCGGAAAACCACTTTACAAATCTGAAACCACTTACTCAAGTAACTTCTTCACCGCTTGAGCTGGTGCTACTCCAGATCCAGTCGGATCTATATCACAAGAAATCTAATTGTTCAACGTTAAAGGAGAAGCAAGGACAGCGATGGATTCAATGAGATTTGTAGTCTACATAACCCAATCGTTTGGCATCAATAGAGAAGCAAGGTAGGTGATAGAGAGTAGAATTGGATGAATAATTGTTCAGATAAGAAAAGAGGAAAAGAGAAATAGTGGTACTGGTATAATATGCTAAAAGTTTGGAAATTAGGATGATGGCATTTGCGTGCTTCTGAAATCCCACTTTCAGTATTATCATTAAATTTTAATATCTATATAAATCTTAGTATTTAGAAAGATTAGAATCATAAAGCATGTGATTACACGAGCATCTATGACAGCTATTTGATGGTGGTGGCGGAGTTTATGGAAGTGGCGGAGGTTGTGGAGGTGGAGGTGGAGGTGGAGGTGGCGGTGGTTGGGTAGGTGTGGTGGTAAATGAAGAACGTAAAGATATTATTTATTGAAAATAATAAAATAAATAATTAATAAATTAATTTCAAAACTAGTCTCTTAATTCTTCAATTTTTTCAAAAAGGCCCGTAAAAAATCATATTTTTGTCATTTTATCATTATTTTAATAGAAAAAATAGACAGAAGGAGGAAAATGTTAACGAAAATATAAAATGGGAAGTTTTTTGTCTGAAAAAAAAAAGACGGAGAGGAGAATGTTGAAATAGGTAAAGCATAGGGAGGAAATTGTAATTTCCCTTGTGGATATTATATTAATTTACGATTTAAATTCCTTTACTATATTTAGTAAATGAATTATGTTGTACGTAATACGGTTTTCTTTAAAAAGAAAACCTTTCAAAATTTTATGATTTAAATTCATTTACTAAATTTAAAGGTTTTGTTATAATTTTTTATAATTAGTTTTTTTATTTTAGAAATATATTTTGTATTTAAACTGTAATAGTTTAGTTAATTGATAATAATTTTTTAATTCAATTCTCTTTCTTTTTTTAATTTCTCTAATTTAACATTTTATTTCTTTTATTCTTGATTAAGAGTTCCGTAAAAAATCTTTTGATCATATTTCAAATACTTCGTACTGTAACACCACTTCTAGGCCCATGAATGAGTCTAAAAGAAGCGCTATCTTTCTTGGTTTTCGAGTCGATCAACCTAGTACTCTCATATATATATATAAGTGGAAAAAATATCAATAACACTTCAAATATATCCCCCCTTACAACCTCCTTCGTGCTAAGCATGCATTCACTTCTAAGTAACTTAGTCACTACCATTCACAACTAAATAATCATTCACTTTACATAATAATCAAATATAGGATTCATTAATTATAGATTACAAATTAGTGATTACATATCTAAATCATTCTTAAACAATTCATGTACATGCTAGGTCTATCTAATGCAAAATAGTCAAAATTAATACCCAAAAGAATATGTTTGCTGTGCTGAGATCAATCGGCTGCGACAGATGACTACTCTGCTACTTTTTTTAACCTATGAGTTTAAACATGTAAACTCGCTGAGCAAACTTTGCACAGTGGGCGCTTTAACCGAAGTTGAAAATACAATTATATAAATATGTTTAAAAAAACATTTAAAGTAAAGCACGGGAAACATTAATAAAGTCATTTAGTGAAAATAAGTTATAAACCATGAAATCATTCATAAAATACATGTTTAGCTCTAGTGGCACTCAGAAGAACTCGACGATAAGAATCGGAGTCCTATGCATATCCCGTATAGCCGTTTGTAGACTATAATGCCGATACCATAAATTTCGTATCCCGTGTAGCCATTTGTAGACTAACACGCCGACACCTTTCTCATTTATTTCCAACACGTATTTCGCATAGCTATTGTAGACTATAACGCCAATACGGTCTCACATTTCATCTCATGAATCATATCCATATCAATATTAATACTGCAATTCTTAACCCTACGATGCATCGTATTTTTATCACTAGCCTTCTAAAGTGAGCCACATGAGCTTAAAAGAAGTAGTCAACATATCAAGCAAGTTTCAACATCGTTTTTCATTCGTCATAGCCTTTCATGTCTCTTCTTATCAATTTTCATACTCAACATTCCAGATATGTATTTTTAAGGCAATAACATGCTTATCAGTTAGTATTAAACCATTCAATTTCATTTGCAAAACCTCTTGGGAACAAAATCAGATTTTTCAAATCACAGGCAGAGTCGCGCTCGTGAGGGTTGTGTCGCGGGTGAGATCCTACCTTGGCGAGAGAGTTGTGACTGAGATGCCCTTAGTCTCGGGCGAGTCATAATTTCCAATAAGGTCTATTATTTCTCCACAGGTGTCGCGGGCGAGATGGAACATAAACTTGTAACAGAACTCCAGAAGCAAACGGGAAATTATGTCGCGACCGCGCAGATTTGTCTCGTAGGTGAGACACCTGTTTCGACAGTCTGTCGTGAGTGCGATCAATATGTTGCGGTCGAGACACCTGTTAGAAACAGACTGTAGATTTCAAAAATCCCTTTTCTTCAAAATACTAACTCATAACTCCAACATTCAAACTCAAAACTCATTCTAAGGCAACATATACATTTTATAAAACTTGAATCAAAGTTTATCAATAAGAAAAACATCTTTTTCATTCAAACTTCAAATTAACATTCCAACAACACAAATATTCAAATTTTTAAGAAGATCAAAACCAAACTTAGAGAAATAATAGGTCAAAGCACCAAACCTCAAAACGGTGAGCTTCCTCTGAGCTCAAGCAATGACCTTTCCCTTATCCTTTGCTTTGGCTTCCAAATCTATATAAAATACACATATACCTTTAGTTTTCACTTAAAACAACTCAAGCCCTAACTCACTTCATCTAAATCTAAATTTACTAACAAGATCTACCCATCACTTGACTACTTCTAACATATACAATGAAAGATCTAACTAGATCACTCACGACCCTATCTTACATTTGCTAGATCTCAACAATACCCAATATCTTACCTCTTGGTCTAGACTTTCCCTTAGCTCCCTTGAAATAGAACTTAGAAGTTCCTTCTTATTTGATGGAGAGAAGACCGGCCTTGATATGGGAAATGAAGGATGTGATGGTTGATGAGTTTAGTAAGTGTTATGGAGGTGAGAAAATGGAGAGAGGAGAGGGAGAGAGAGTGGGGCAAAGAATAAAGATGAAGAAAGATGGAGATGCTTCTAGGGTTTGAAAAGAGATATTTTAAGTATTTACAGTGGGACACTTTAGGCCATGTGTTGGATTAAGGGTTCATGGGCCTTAGCCCAATGCCATAGCTCCTTCTTCCTTTCTCATCATTGGATCATATTTAAGCCCAACATCTATCCTAGCCTATCTCTATACATGTATATGTATTTTAGCCCAAATCTAATTAAGTCCAATACTAAATATCAAATAAAGAATTACCTTAAATATAGTCGACACTAGCACGCATTCTGAGGTCTACTTCGACGCTCATACACCTCGGGACCCGGAACTTCTATAGAAACATTATTAGCTAATGACAAACTCACAAATTACTAAATAATGGAAGGACGGGATGTTACACGTACAGTATCCAACAAATTATCGGGTGTTCTTTTAATGGTTTCAGCACTTACGTGGCTATTAACTGTACCCTTTTTAAAGAATATTTGGAGTTTTTTTTAGTGATTGTTTATATTAAGTTGCGGGTTTTGAGGAAAGGAAGAAATGTGTGAGTTTTAGATTTTTAAAATTTGATATTATTGTAGTGTCAGTTCAATAATCTTGGAGGCTTGAAGCCAAAACAAAATTTGAGGCCTAAAATATGTATGAGTAAAATTTTAGAGGGCTTATAAAGAAACAACTTAAAAGTTGGTGGCTTAGAAGCATAAAGCGCTTGTGGTTATAGTGTTTACAATTATTTTCATGATATATTAATCATAATTCATATTAGCTTTGTAAATGCTATTGAATTATAATTATTTTCTCATTAAGAATGCAGACGTTTGTGAATATCATAATTTCTATAATTGTATACAGGCATCAAATCAATAAGTGCATCACTTCCTATTTAAAAAAAAAAAAAAAGTTAAGTGCATCACTTCCTTTTCTTTTATTTCCCCTTAATTTTTTATCATTGTCATTTTAGAGTGTTTTTTAATCCGGATTTATAAATTAATACTTAAATTTTAATGAATTTTCAGAGGTGAATTTTTTCCTATGATAAATCTAACACTTGAAATATATCTGCTAGTTACTAGACTAATTTAACATTTGCAAGTTATTAGTCTACATGCTCGCCTCGTGTAGGGGAAAGCAAATGGTTACCATTACTATTATTAAATTTATGGTAAACCAATTACCATTTTTCTAATTAATTACCAAAATATTTTTAAATTATCAAAAATTATTTACCAATTACCAATTAGTAATTATCAATTTACCAAACTTGTTAAAAATAATGAAATATGTGTTTGTGTGTGTGTGTGTGTGGAGAGGGATGATTGAATTGTGCATGAGAATCATAACAAAAAAGGAGGAGAGTTTGTTTGATGTCATCAAAGGTTGGAGGTGTCTCAGATAGAGAAAGAGACTTGGGATGTCTATATAGGCTTTGAACAGACATTAATATTTAATTCCTCCAGGATGAATCTGAAGGCGATTAGCTTGACGGAAGAGATCAAATTCTATAAGGATATCCATTTTTGGTAGCTCTAATACCAAGGGTTGGGAGTCTCCACACTTGGAGTTCTTATAAGAAAATTACTCAATCCTCAAGCCCACACTAAACCCTTAATCAAAGGGGCACAAAAGGGGGCGAAGATCTTTTGTAATTTCTAACATACTCTGGATCATTGTAAGCATTCGTTTTTCATTCATAGGATCACTGAAATATGCAAGTGGAGTGACTACTTAGAATCCTAGATGAGAACATATAAATTGAATACTACCAAGATTAGAAAGAAGAAAAGAGAGAATATAGAAAGCACTCATATTTTTGATAAATATTCTTATAAGAGAGATATTAAAAAACAATCCATGCCCCTACACTTCTACAAACCGTTCTTTATATAGAGTGTTGAATACAACAAAGTTAAGATAGATTCTACACGAAAAAATCATATAGGTATAATAAAGATAACACACATTTTTAATATGGATATGGACTATATGAAAGATAACACACAATTATCACATGAATATGGATCATATGACAAAGACAAATACATACGACTATTGTACAAGAAGTTATTATGAGAGACAGATGTCTTCAATCTTCATTGGATGCTTTTCTCTTTGGATTCCATTCTCCTATGGCTAGCCACGTATGGTGACATATTGACATCTTCTGGGTTCTTCTTATAATCTGACATTGATAGCTCAGTGAATTGGTTATCAGATTGTTGATAAAGATTTTTTTTCACCATTAGCATGTTATACGTGGGTCATGAGTAGGGCCTAAATTTTGAGAGTCTTGAAGTGGGTGCAATTGGCCAAGGCATTGGGAAAGCCATAAAAATGAGTGACTAAATTAATGGGTTTATAGGTTTGAAGAGGTATGGATAATAAGTCTGGAATGAGATTGTGATCCTCTTTTATATGCTGCACTGAAAAGTCATATTTATCAAACTACTTCTTGAGTCTGAGAAATTGATTATTTGGCAGGGACTTGTATATGAGTATCAGGCTTGTATTTTCCAACCTCTATACGCATTCCCAAAAAATCAATGGATGATTGTCCCATTATACTCTTCTGTTTAGAAAACATTTTTGATGATGGATTGAAATTGGGTCAACAACTTGTAATGGGCTTCAACAAAAGATGAGAATAAAAGGATGTCATCAATATATATAAGGGTGCTATAGAGAATGGGCTCCAAGATATGGATCATGGCTTTTTGGAATAAAGATGGGGCTCTACTTTAAGGGTCAAATGGCATAACAATCCATTGGCATTGGGTTGGTTGAATACAAAAGGCTTTTTTGTGGTGATTTTGCTAAAATACTATTTTGAGATAAAATTTGGAAAAAATTTTTGCTTCGTGAAGATGGACACATTCTGACTTTTGGAAGAGGAAACTTATCATCTGTCAACAAATGATTAAGAGGCTTGTATTGTAGTCAATAACTAATCTCTTTGCCTCTAACGATTTCAGACCATTTGTCAACATCAAAAGGCTTGCCAAGCCCATTGCGATTTTGTTGGTTCAATGAGACATTGTTGCAATAGTTGAGCACATTCTTGTTGAGCAAAAGAAAGGTCTGATAGGGTCATCTCAGTATGAGACTTTGGTGAGGTTGTTATCTTCATTTAGCTTAAAATGAAGCCGAGTAAAGAAATCTTGTACTTCTACCTTAGCCAACAAGTTAGAAAATTTGGTTTTTTTTTTTTTTAAAACTGAAGATATTATATTTTATTTATCATCAAATAAAGGGTACAAGCTTTGAACAATTAAATACAAAATACAAGATCCAAATTAACAAATTAAAAGAACCACACAAATATCAATAATACAATAATGAAAAAAAAACAAACTAACAGAACCACAGTATTGTTAGATTTGAAAAAGTTACGATCTTGAAACGTTTATATCCAGTTAAAAAATAGTCCAAGCCAAGGATATTCTTCAACACCTCCATGGTGTTCTTCACTTCATAACCTGAATCAAAGTTAGAAACTTTGGTTGAGTATTCTTATTTTCCTGAGGATGCTCAAATCACATATAATCATCACTTCCAGTTTTAAACCCATGCTCTGTTTATAATATCTACGTTTTCATATTTAATATATTGTATCCCATAAAAAATGATACAATTAATTTTCACATTCTTTAAAAAAAAAAAATGTAGCTAGTGTGATATAATATAATTTTTTTTAATCCAATCTTATAATTTTTTTTTTCAATCTTTTTCACTCACACCCTTATTATTCAATATAAAATTATTTCATTTGTACTATATTTGTACAATATAAAATTCTCACTTTAAGCAATACTTGTTCTAGTAAAAGACTATTTTTTCCCTCCTTTCTAACATAATTTAAAATAAGGATTTGTTCCAATAAAACATTGAAAAGCATATTCCAAAATTATTTTATCAGCCATAACCGTGTCATTGAAAATAGAAGCGGGGGAAAAGTCTTCAAACTGAGTAATAATAATAAGTGTTTGATAGTTTCCACTTCATGGAGAATATAACAATATTAAATATCTTTTTACTCAATCCAAATTCCAATCCAAGTATAGAAATTATTGTAGCAGTTCTCAAAAAATTTGAAGCAAATATCAAGAAAAGAAATTCAAAGGTCCAAAATTTCCCTTATAAATACACACATCTAATCACTTTTATAATCACATTATTACTATTATTAATCTGAAATTAGGTGCTTGGCTCTAGAGAAAAATGTTTGGTTGCATCTGCTTCTTTGATTTATTTTCTATTTTTGTGGCTACAGTTATGAACTTGATATGCACTTTTGCGGGGTAAGACTATTAATTTGAAGCAGTACTCATGGTTTAGTGTCAGAGGCATCTATTCATTTATATAAAATCTTGTAATAATTATTGTCCCTGTCACATATTAATGAAATTATGAATATTTAGTTTAAATTATACTTTTTTATCTTTAATTTAATTTCTTTCCTCTTCTTTGCTTCCTATTTTTCATTCTTTTATGTCATTAAGTTACTAAAATAATTTGTCAACCAAATTCATTACATTTTGATGAAATTATCAATTTTTCTTACACCAAATTGAAAGTTGAAACTAATAAATTGATGCTCTCTAATATATAGTGTACAAGATTTTTTTTTTTAAGTTTAAATTATTTTCTTAGTACTGTATCATCAAAATGCAGAACCTTCTTCTGCCTAAAGAAGGTTAAAAAATTGCTAAAGTTTTGAAGAAGAATGAGAGAAAAAGAGAACTACTTTAATGTTTTATAAAAAAATTATTCTACCTTGTGTGTGTTTTTTTTAATCAAAGTAGGTCGTTTTATTAATAAAAATCTGCTAATAAAACATCCCTTATTAAATGAGTTTTCGTAATAATTTCATTCCACGCCTAAGTTTTTGATTAAATTGGAAAATAAAAAATTTTAAAATGGTCATTCCTTGATGGATGGATAATATAACATTTTTACCTAAATTTAAAATTTTCACATTTTTATCATAAATTCAAAATAAAAAGTAAATTGAAATTTTTGAATTGTATAAGTAATACCTAAAATAAACTTTTGGCTATAAACACCATAATTCATAAATTTTTGTATTAATAGCATCTTATTGGGTGTACTTAAAAAATAATTTTATTATTTTAGGCTTTCTTAAGTTAATAAAAATTAATTATGATTAAGAATAGAGTCACGGTATGAGTAAATATTTTAATTTTTATTATAAACATAAAAATTTTATTTTGGTTTCGCTTATTTAATTATTACATGTATATAAGTACATTAAAAGCCAAAATAATTTTGTACAAATTTTATCAAGATGAAAATTTATTTCTACTAACGGAAAAACAGAAATATGAAAAATTTCATAATTAAATTTGTCGGACAAAAAATTGTAAGATTATAATATTTAATTCATATTTAAGTTAGCATATAATAAAATTTTATTTATTTAAAATTATTATTCTTAACATATGTAGTTTCCCATGATATATATTTATTTCTGTTCAATTTAGTTAAAGAGAATTTCTAAATATTAGCATTCAATTTATATAAAATAGTTTTTATTTAAAAAATAGCAATAAGTAAAATTATTATAATGTCATTAATAAAGTTTGATAACAACACATTAACCTTAAACTATAAACAATTTATCGATCTATATTAAAAATTGACTTTTTCTCTCTTTCTCTGTAATAGATGCAAATTGCACATGTTAGAATACACATTTGCACACATTGTTTCACATTAGTTTAATTAAAAAAAAATTAACAATTGAAAAAAATATGAATAAACATTATTTTGTAATTACTCTATAACAAAATGTGTCAATATTTTTACTAGAGAGACCAATATTTTATTATTGATAATATAATCTAAATTTTGATTCAATGTATTTATCTCATGGCTTTAATCCACCAAGGACTTGACGTTCTTAATTATGATTGACTTAAATTTATTTAATTTTTGAAAAAAAAAAATTCTATTTAGTTAAAACAGTCCAAAATAATAAATATATATTTTAATTACATATAATAAGGTAGGCTTATTTTAACCTGTCAATATCATACCCCCAACTTTAAGGATTGTCACAATTGATACTTATATTAATTTATAACTATAACATATTTAAATTATAAAAAATTGTAATAATATGGTACCTTTTATCGGAATCAACACATCCCGGTCAAGCTCCTTAAAAGGAAAACAAGTAGCCTTTTTAGAATCTTTTTAATGCCACGCGGAATAAAACACAAGGGAAAAAAATAGATATATGAAATAGAGATATTTACAAAAACAAGTTAAAATAACTCAGAACATAATATAGGAATAAAAAAAAAGATATTTTATCTTAATAGGAATAAAAAAGAAGTGGAGTAATATTAACTTTTATTATTAAAATATTAGATTAATTATAATGTTTAAAAGACTAAACTATCCTTATAACAATGATAAACTTTTAAATTTTAAAATTATAATTCAATAAGGTGAATTCAAAAGAAAATGTAACTCCATGACATTTTTTTTATTAAAAGGTTGAAGGGTATAACATGTTCATAGTACTCTTATCTTGTACCTCTTGATATAGTGCTTAGATCTATTCATACATTAGAAAGGCAAAAAATATATATGGTATTTTTGAAGAAGATATTGTAATACTTAAATCTAAAATCTTAGAAATTCCATATTTTAGAATATCCACCTTTTGAGAAATAAACGTGTAAGAATGGGGGGATGGGGTAGCAAAGTGGTAGAGCATTAGAAAAGAAACCCAAGAGATGCAGGCTCAAATCTCTTTGGAGTCAACAAATAGAAAGAAAGCCTTATCTCCTTTGGACGCGTGAGTTATATGTGTGTATAAAAAAAAAAAACTTCTAGGAAAGTTTGAATGTTAGAATTGAAAATGTTTGGTATGATATATATAACTTTTATATAAAATAATAGAATTTTAAAAAGATAAGGATAAATTGAAATTTTTACCCTTTATTGCCCGAGTTGCTCAAAGATAAGGACAAAAAAAAAATTTTTTTTAACTCTTCATTGCTTGAGTTGGGTCGAGCAGTTACTTTCCATAATTCCCAGAACTTTTTTTTCTTGGAACCAAATGTGCATTTTTTTACTTCATGCAAAGTTCAATTTTTCGAATACACTTACCCCAATCAAATAATAGTTTTTTGAGGAAATTTAATCAATTGAGAAGTCCAAGATGAGTAATAATTTTATTATATGGTTGGCAAATATAAATACTACCTCCGTTTTAATCTAATAGAGACTTTGCACATGATAGTGAAATAAATATTTTAGTGGGGCTATCAGTAGGATGCAGAGGGTGGTAGAGGCACGTGTTTTATAGAAGATGAGAGTTAGGTAACGACTATAGATATTTTGGGTGCAAAATATGAAAAATATGGCCAATTGATTCAATTATATGTTAAGAGTTATATGCTAAGTGTTAAAAAATGGTGTAGAATAAATGAAAATGAATACAACGGCTAAAATTTGAAAAGAAATTGAATGAATTTAACACACACCTGCACAAAATTGAGACAATACACTTCAATTAATTTTGTGTAACTGAGAGTTTAATTCTTTTATTTTCCTCATTTTCAGAAATAGGGCTTATATTTAGAACACGTATTTTACGAATTGATTGTGACCAATTTGTTGTGCTTGGAATGTCAAAATCCATTCGTTTTGAATATTTGACAAACTTACTTATAGTTGTGATCTACTAATAATATTTCAAGTGTTTAAGTGTAGCTCCAGCAAATCTGAAATAGAAAAAAAAATCAAGATGAATTTTTTACTTACTAAAGAATTGAAGAAATTGAAGATATATGAGTTTCTAAAGAATGCCAAAACACTCCTGTAGCTAAAAATGGGTTTGGTCTCAACGCGTTACAGTTGTTCAAGTCAGTCTAATAGCAAAGCAGAATTTTTTCTTGTGAGAGACAAAAGATCTCGCACAAGACGATTGTGGAAAGTTAGTCCAGACGCTTGCATCTTGCACGAGACAACTGTGTCTCGTGAGAGACAAAAGATCTTGCGCAAGATGCTGAGGAAAATTAGTCCAGAAGCTGACAGAAGATTTTATCTCACAGAATACTTGGCTATTAGTCTTCATAACAACGATGTCTCGTAAGAGACACTGCCCAGCGGCTACTTTGAAATGGAAAGCTAACATGTCAAATAGCCGTAACAAGACCGTTAAGAAATATTTATGGGTGGCCTCGCACGAGACATAAAGATCTCATACGAGATAAGAACAAATTCTCAGACAAACTTCAAATCAAGGAAGCAGTGGCTATATTCTCAAAGATAGGTATAAATACCCACTCATATAGCCTTCTGAAGGTTAGACCAACTACTGAATCAAATGGATTCTTGAGCTTCAAAGTTTATAACTTTTTTTTTTCATCTTTTACTCTCTCATTCAAATAATCATTATGTATAGTTAGTTGAGTAAGCTATAAACTCAACATCATTGTTATTTATAGTTAGTTGAGTGACCTAGAAAACTCAACATTCTTGGTGATAGTTTAGAGTGATCTAGAAACTCTAAGTTCTTTGTTATAATGTTTATGTGTTAGTCAAAAACACTAAATTTAGGGTTAGCTTAGAAAACCTCCCCTGTATTCTTAATTAAATAGAAGTGGATTTTATGATCGATTATCTCTGAACCACTATAAAATCTCTTATTCATCCTTCAAGTTTCATAATTGTTGTGCCTAATTTCCAAAATCCCTTGTTTTGATTAATTGACCAACTAATACTTGATTTTGTGAAGTTACTAATATTATTTCAAGTGTTTTAATGTGTTATCAGTTGAATACTGTCATATCAAGTCAATCAAAATCAAATTCAAAGAGAAAAACAGCAATGTAGCATTTTTGCAGAAAGGTCGCGACCGATACCAATTTGTCTCAGTCGCGACTCATCAAAAGAAAATTTTCCTTGTCTGACGGGTTGGTCGCGACTCACCAGTCTCTGTCGAGACTCAATCCCAGCACAAGTGTCGCGGTCGCTACCAATGGAGTCTCGGTCGCGACTCGAAGAACAAAATTTTTTTAGAAGCTCCTGGGATGGTCGCGACTCAGATGTCTCGACCAAGTCTCGCTCGCTACTTAGCTTCAGCACAAGAGTCTCGGTCGCTACTAACTAGTCTCGATCGCGACTCCATGTCTCTCACCAGTCTCGCCCGCTACTTTCAAAATCAACCGTTGGAGCCATTCAAGAGTCTCGGTCGCTACTATCATGTCTCGGTCGAGACCCGACAAAAGTCAGTGCACTAAAATTTTTAAGATATTGTCGGGCCTACGAAAAATTCTTTGGAGCCATTGTTTGACGCTCCGAAACGGCGAGTTTCGGTCGCGACCCAGCTACATTTCAGAATAATTAATTTCTTTGACGCTCCAAACGGCTAGTTTTCAAATATCCTCTATAAATACCTTCACATACAAAGATAGAGGTACAACACAACTCCTGCACTCTATTATCTTCAATTCTCTATACATTTTACTTCAATCTACTTTGTTGTTTAGTGTTTGTTGGATAATCCTTAAATTCAACATTATTGTTATTTTGTTTTCATATAGTTGTGAGTTAGCTTTAAAACTCATTCTTGCTTATACTCTCTGTAAAGTTTGGTGTTAGCTATAAACACTAAGTTTTAAGATGAACTTGTAAAACCTTTCTTGTAATTGCCATTGGTGCTTAGTGGAACCCAATTCCTTTCTAGGATTGGAGAAGTGGACGTAGGCTCGAGATTATAGCCGAACCACTATAAATTCTTTCTTCTCATACCACCAAATTTCCGCTTAAGTTTTTAAAAGGCCACTAATTCACCCCCCCTCTTAGTTGCCAAGGGACCAACACTTTATTTCCCTACCTTTTTTCTGTCCCTCTCCCCTCCTCTCTTCTCTTTATTCTCTCATCTTCCTATCTCTCATTATTATCGTCATCCACCATCACTTCATCGTCTCCTACTTCAAGGCCGACCCTCTCCTTACCAACCAAGTGAGATTTTTTAAGCTTTTGCCTCAAGAATATCAAAAAAAAGCTAAGGTTTGAGGTAAGGGGATTTGGTTAAGGTTTTGATATTCTTTTAAATAGATGTAGTTAAGTTAGGGTTTAGAGGAAATCAAATAGATCTCTTGTTAGGTTTGTTTAGATCAAAGAGGAAATGGCAAGATTTTATGTATGGTGAGAAACCCTAGGTGAGAAAGTTAAAGATTTAACTTGATTCTTTAAATAAAAACTAAAAATATGTGTGTTTTATAGGTGATTTTGAAGCTACAACTAAAAAGAAGGGCAAAGAAGTTGCCTAGCTTGGAGGAAAACTTCATTTTGAGGTTTGGTGCTTTTAACCAATTTTATAACAATTTTGTATTTTCTTAAATTTTGATTTTATTTTTGAAAGTTTGATTGAGTTAATTTTGGATTTAAAGAGTCCACATAAGCTATGTATTAAGGAAAGGGTTTGGCATCAACATTTTCAAAAGTTTGGGTTTTAAAACATGGGTTTTGTATATGTCAAGTTCTGTTATCCAACTTCAACCTAATTTTTCTCATTGAAAACAATTTTATTTGAAAATTCATAAAATACATTTTTGTAGCCCTATATGTTAGCTTTAAAATGCATTTTGAATCACCTCAATTGGATTTGCAAATCAAAAGTTATGGCCGAAATGGTAAGAGACATGCAATCTGGAAATCCTTCTAGACTTCTTGTGACCACAGCATCGCACTCATAACCCAGAGCCCATATTTGCCCAGAATGCTCATCTTAACTATTTCGGTCGAGACAAACATGCTAGGGACTGTCTCCCTTACAACCAGCAGCGTCTCGCCCTTAACGGTGCCCAAAAATGTTGTTTTCACCCGAATTTAATGCATTTGATTTTGTTTAATGTTTAATGGTTTTGAAACATCAAGAAATGTATTATATGTTGTTAGAGACATGAAAAATAGAAAAAGGTAAGGCAAATAAACATATGTTAAGTTGTGTGAATGCAAAATGAAATAAAAATAAGATTGAAACGTTAAATGCTCGCCATGGCTAGGATTGGAACCTTAGTGATAAGGATACGGTGCATCGTAGGGTAACAACCGCGAGATTGATAATGTTATTATGATGATATTGATAAAAGTGTATACAAAGGGCACACGTGTCTACAAAGGGCATAAGATTATGACATTGATAAATGTGTCTATTAAGGGCACCAAATAATCCTTTAAGTTCTATCGAATTCCACTAGAGGAAAGAGCAATGTAAAATAATTCTTTCTTTATTTGCATTGCATTTACTTGCTTACTCTTTATAAATGTTTTATTTTGTTTTACTTTCATATTTTAAATAAATACTGTTTTTACTTCGGTTAAAGCACCAACTGAGCAAAAGTTTGCTCAACGAGTTTACTTATCTAAACTTGTAGGTCAAAGATCGATAGAGTATACTTCTCTCGTATCCAACCGCACTCAGCATAGCAGACACGAGCTTTTGGTATAGTTTTGTGTTTTTGTATTACTTAGACATGGCATGTACATGTAATTACTAGGACTAATATTTAACAATGTAACTATTATTTTGTGACTCTAGTATTAGCAGTATTGTATTAAGATGATATGTAATAGTCTTGATATTTAATTAGACATGAGTGTAAGGATACTATATAGAAATGTTTACAGGTCTTGACTGTGGATGAGGATGTAAGGAGATGTTATAGAAGTGTTGTTGGTATGTGATGTGTTATTTATGTATGAAAGGTTTGTTTATTATAGAAAAAATAAATAAATAAAGGTTTGCTTGACTCTTAACCAGGAAGGTAACGCTTCTTCTGGACTCATTCATGGGCCTAGAAGGGGTGTTATAGCAAGACTATAGGTCGCGAGTGAGTTATAAATTCTAATAGGGACTGGAATACTTCAATTTTCGTCGCAAACCCATCACGCTTGTCGCGGGTGAGATAAAATTTCAAAAGTCCCAGACGTAACCAGAATTTACGTCGTGACCGCGCAGACCTGCATTATGGACGAGATTGCCCACTCAGCAAGCCTATCGCGGGCATGTTACCCTCGTTACGGACACGACAGCTATAAAAACAGTATGTACACTAAAATTTTCTTTTCGGCCAAAAATCTCATTCACGCATCTAAATCACATAGCTCAAAATACCTTTCAAACCAACATTCAAAGTTCAAAATCTCATTTTAAACCACTTTCAAAAAAACCACTTTCATATTTTCAAATCTCAAATCATGATACAACAACCCAAATATTTTCAAGAAAATAAATCTTAAATTAAGAAAAAGAAAATTACAGCACCAAACCTCAATTTGAGCTTTCCTCTAAACTCAAACTACTCCTTTGCCATTGTCTACCTCTTTCACCTTTTGAGCTTCTAAAAACATAACACATTTTTAGCTTTCTTTCAAGAAGAACTCAAAGCTCTAACCTATTCTTCTAGGGTTTCTATTTCTAGGCTAGATCTATACATTCTAACCCTTGATCTAGCTAGATCTAGCAAAATTTACAAAAGATTTAAAGAGATCTTTCAGATCTCCACAAACCCTAACCACATTCTTGAAATCAACTAACAAAATTGGAAGGCTAAGAGCTAGATTTACACTTCTTGCCTTAGATCTTGACTCTCCTTAAAATTTATTAGCTAAATCTTGAAATTTTCCTCTTGGTTTCCTTGAGGTAGTGGCCAGCTAGGGTTAGAAAGAAAAGAAAAGAAAAGAGAAGAGAGAATTTGTTGAGAAGAAGAAGATGAGAGAATATGGAGAGAGTGAAGTGGATGGGCAAAATGGGTAAGAAATAGACTTTTCTAGATTTATGTGAAAGTAGGGTAGATATTTTTAAGGGAATATTATTATTTATTTTATTTCAATTAGCACATGGGCATTTAAAAAAAATGATGAAGGGTTCATAATATTGGGCCACAAACTCCTCTTTAGCCCACCTCATTTAAAAATAAGCCCATACATATTATTTTGCCACACTTAAATTCCACAAGACCCACTAATCACTCAATTAATTATTAATCTCTTTTAATTACTAAATTAAATATTAATTATCTTAAATAAATTCTAAATTACTAAAAATTAAGGAAAAATGCGTGACAATCACTACCGTCATTTACCCTTTATTCCCTCTCTGGCCGACTTAATAGGTAAAACAATCGGAAAGACCCATCTGATTAACGGTATAGGACCTAAAAGCATATTTAATACAAAACACTTCAGGGACTTCAAAGCATATTTTTGAAATACAAAGACCCGAGTGCATATTATAGCAAAACATAGGGACCCCTGAGTACTTCTCTCTAAATTTAGTTCATTATAAATTTTTTTTCAGATGTCATATGTGAAATTATCAGTCATTGTTGCGTTGAACTTTTTTACATTCCAAAGATATTTTTATGAATGTCGTTATTGAAGATGAAAAGTGAGTTTTGGAAAAAACAAAATTCTTTCTTGTTGTCTAATAAATTTAAATGCATACCATGTAGTTAGGAACATTAATATTTTTCTTTTAAACACAGCATAATACTGTGATTAAATAAAACTGTTGTACTAGTGGTGGTATAATTATTAATTAATCATGCATTGTACTTAAACAACTAGCACTTTATTTTATTCATTATAATTCAAGTAGTTTGTCAAAAATCAAAAAAGGGAGATTGTTGTGCTTGGAAGGCCAAAATCCTTTTGTTTTGAATATTTGACAAACTTACGTGAATTTATGATTTACTAATATACTTTAAAGTGTTTAAATGTTGTTCCAGCAAGTCTGAACTTAACCAAATCAGGATGATTCATTTACTTGCAAATAATTGAAGATTTAAAGGAAACACGAAGGTCACTCGCACTAAGGTATTTGTCTCGCACATTTTAACACATTAGTAGCCAAAGTGAGTTTTTGCCTCGCGCGTTAAGCTTGCCTAAGCCAGTCCAGTAGCAAAGTGAAAATTTGTCTCTCGCGCTACCCTTGGATGTCTCTCGTGCTATGCCAAAATAGTCCAGTAGCAAAAAGGAGGTTGTATCTCGTGCTGTATTTTCTGCCTTGGCAATTGGTTTTCTTAATGACAATGTCTCACATGCTAAGTGTTGGTTTTACACGCGACATTGCTTTGATCAACACTAACGGCTAGTTCATTAAATACAAAGTTAAAGACAATAGGTAGCTGCTACAAGTCCGTTGAGAAATGTCAGTGAGTGATCACGCACGCTACCCTCACATCTTCCATGCGACTTATGCAAATTTCAAGGCAAATTTCAGTTCAAAGGAACAATGGCTATATTCTTCAATGTGTGTATAAATACATCCACCTATAGCCATTAATAGGTTAAACAACCAGACACTAACTGATAGCTTTTATTTCCACAACAACCTCTCATTCTTTTCATCTTGCATTCAATCTTTGTAATTAATTCTTGTGTGTGCTAGTTGAGTGAGTACTAAACTCAACATTATGTATTGTTGTAAGTTTAAAGTGAGCTAAAAACTCTAAGTATAAGGTTGTAAGGTTTAAGTGTGAGCCTTAAACACTAAGTTAGAGGTAAGTTTAGTAAACCTTTTTTAGTTGTCAAATAGCTAACAAAGTTTAGACCCCACTTTTAATTACAAATTAAAGTTCAAACCCCTTTGTTACATAGGCCAAAGTTCCGGGACCATAGGTGAAAATTATCTCGTAAAAACATACCCAGGGGAAAGGAAATATCTATTCAAAGTTTGTTATTATAAATTCATATTTGCTTAAACTTAATATTCATTATATAATATAAACCCACTAATTTTTTATTTTAATTTTCTAGGATCCAAATTCTATTGAAAAACATTTTACAAATGATAGCAAAGTCTTGAAGGTATTATATTTTTAGAGAAATAACATAAATATTTGAATTCTTATATATATATATATATATATATATATATATATATATATATATATTAAAGTTCAAACCCTTTTGTTACATAGGCCAAAGTTTTGGGACCATAGGTGAAAATTGTCTCGTAAAAATACACCCACGGTAAACAAAATATTTATACAAAGTTTGTTATTATAAATTCATATTTGTTTAAACTTAATATTCATTATCTAATATAAACCCACTAATTTTTTTGAAAAAAAAACTGATGCTATTACATACCTATCAGTAGATAAAATTTATATTTATATAAACTTGATATTTTTGCCAATCAAACTGAATATGAAATTTGTCAGAGTCCAAAAATTTATTTAAGGACTAAATTGTAATTTACCAAAATTATTAGACTAAGTAGTACTTATTCAACAATAGGTGATTCTAAGGTAATTTGATAATTTAGATGTCTGAATGATAATCAGGACGGCAAGACAAACGTTTTGAGTGTAATATTATATTTTCTGACTATGAGGGTATTTTAGTCATTTTGACTCTTGAAAATTTTAAGTGCAGAATTAGAATCTAAAATATTGAGATTTGGAATCTAGACTCCGAGACGAACAATTTGAGTATAATTTTGATAAAGTTTTGTTACTGGTGTGATTTTCGATTTTTACCGACACTAGTAAAATGCGGTGAAACCGTAAATCGAAATTTAGCTCAGTAAAATTTCATGTAAATTGTTGGAATAGTGGAGGGTATTTTGGTCATTTTTATTAAAATATATTCTAAATAATAATAATAATAATAATAATAATAATAATAATAATAACAATAATAAATAAAAAAAATTGAATGAACCAAAATAAAAGAAGTAAATGACAAGGAGACAGAGATGATATGTTGATCGACAACCAGCCAGCAATCGTCAATTGTTAATAGATTTTTATTATGTTAATTGGTAGTATATCATTCAGCAGAAAGAGGAGGAGAGAATAAAGAAATCAATTTAAAACTTAAATTCTGAAATTTTAAAGATTAAAAATAATGTAAAAATAGTTATTTTTTTTAGAAAAATTGAAGACTTCTTTTCCATTTTCCATTGCCTTCCAGTGATGAATCGAACAACTAAAATCGTGTATTGCTTACTGGTGGCTTGAAGATCAAGATGGTGTCCAGAAATGTTACCAACGGTGACCGGAAGAGTAAAGTCCGAAGGGTCGAAATCGAAGCTTCTGGGTCTGTAAAGGATCCAAATGGAAATATAAATTCGTCCGTTGATCAGACGGCCGATCTGAGATCGTCAACCGACAGCCAGTAAAGGGAGGAAGAGATCGGTATAACTTTTGTCAATTTTCATTGACGGAATTGAAGCATGTCGCTAAAGCTCTGTCGAATCGGGCAAAAATCGTTAACAATCATGCGGGTGAAGAAGATGACCCAAAACGGTGTCGTTTTCCACTGGTCAGAACGGCATCGTTTCAAAGCAAAATAGGGCGCGCACCTGATAGGTTCAAAGCATCGTCATTTGATTTGGCGTGTTCGAGATCAATACCTCCAGTTTTATATATTTATGTCGCGGCCACAGAAGTTTCTGACCCATTTCATCTTTGTCCCTCCTCCTTTTCTAAATTAGGGTATTGACCCCAAAAACTTATTTTAGCTCTTCAAATTATCCAACAGCCTAATTAATTAATTAAATTGATTTTATTTTTATAATTTTATATTTTTGGGACTTAAATAAATTATGAGGATATTAAACTAAGCCTAAAACATTATAAAAATTTATTAAATGGGTTTAATTTTGATATAAAAATATTTAGAGGTCAAATAATTGGAATTAATTTATTAAATGGACTTAATATTTAAATTAAAATAATGATTGCTTAATAAAATTATATTTTGGATTAAATAAATAAAGTACTAACTCAAAATTTATATTTGACAAAGAAATTGTTAATTAGACTTTTAATTAAGGAGAAATAATAAAGTATCCATTTATTTGGACAACTAAACTAAAAGAGATCCAAATTAAAAATTTATAGTTGACGATTGGACTATTTATTGGACAATCTTTGGACAAATACCTTATGACCTTGAAATAATGGAAATGATAGGACAAAGGACAGTCCGATGACATAAAGAATAAGAACCCAAAAACTTAAGGAAATCGAGGCTTAATACTTTAACTATAAAAAGCTCTAAATTTTATTTTCATACATGCTTTTAATATTTGCATTATTTATTTTAAAGTTAATGATTGGTTTAATTTCGAAATTTATAATTTATTTTATTTTTAAGTTATAAGTTATTTATAATGCAAGTAATTAAGATATTTATTATAAAGTTGGGACCATTCATGTGGTTACAATAAAAAATAATATTAAATAATTATAATTATTTAAATAGAAGATATTAGGAATGATGTTTGAAAGTGAATATTAGAATATATGTATAAATATAAGATAAATTAAAATAAATATTTGAGATTTTTATTTAATAGACTAAACCACTTATGTGCCTTGGCAAAAATAATAATTATTTATATATATATATATATATATGAGAAATTAATTATAAGTTATTTTTAATATTTTATTAAAAGTGATTTCTATTTTAAAGCAAGTGTTTTAAAAAGATATAATAAAAGTTGGCATTTTAAAAGTAAATAAAAGTATATATAAGTATATAAATTGAATTAAGTATATTTTTTACTAAAGTATGACAAATTTTAATAAAGAATATAGTATATATTTGATAAAAGAGTTTTCAAGAAATATTATGAAATTAATATGGGTTTAAAATGATTTATGGAAAGGTATTTTATATAATGAAAAAATTATTAATTTTGAAATGAGTTTTTAAGATGAATAATTAATTTAAGAATAATGCAAAATATTATTTGATAAATATATTTGAAAATATTTATGTTGATTACTTTAGCGATGATATGATTTTTATGTTTAATATAAGGATAATTATGTTTATAAAATAAATAATTATGATGATTATATCAATGAAAAATATAATTTTGAAGTAAGCATTAAATATGAATATGTTGATGAAAGAAATTGATTTTGAAGTGAATATTTATAATGAATTTATTTATGAAAAATGTTTTAAGTTCTACTAGGATTTAGTTGAACCGAGTTAATGTAGGAAATGATCGATCATATCTTGAGTTTTGATATATGGCCATTGATTTCTTACGGCGACAGCTATTGTGATTGATTGCAGTTGTAACACCCTATCTCGGTCTATTGGGTAGACCTTGATGGAATGCTGCCTAGTGATATCAGAGTTATATCTTATAAGTCATGTCTATTCAATTAGGTCAAGTTATACTTTGTTACATAAATTTCAAATTTTACTTAGCCAAATTTTAGGTCCATTTTTATAGAAATTCCGCCAGTGCTTCTTTACACATGCAAATATCCGTGAATAGTAACAGTGACTATTCACCAGTCCTACATAAAAATTCTCACAAATACTTCGGCAATCTATTCTTATACCTAACTCCTCATATAAAATCGAAAATAAACACTTCACATATCAATGCAAAATAAAAACCCAAGCCCAATAATTTTAAATTTTCTAAAGTCTATATGTACTAATATTTGGAATAAGGCAATTTGAATAGATCAAATAATGGTCATATATCCAATAATTACAGTATGATTGTATTGGAATAACTGAATAAATTCTCATGTCAAATATCAAATACTAGCCGGGAACACTTGAGGGTAGCCGGGCTATTAACAAATAAATAGGTGCCTCATCATACACATAAGCAAATAGCAAATAGGCTATGGACCACTTTAAAAAATTATATGACGCGTCATATTCTTATTGCCTAGTTCGACTCCAAACCAAGTAGAGCTTCGTATTTAAAAGTTTATATGATACACACATAGGTTGATTTTTAAAAGGGTTTCAAATACTTATACAAGTCAATTATAAAATAATAATTCAATATTCAACTATTTAAGGTTCTTAACTTATATTTGGACTTTTAGTCCACAATTAAGCATTTGAATACATTTTATCATTTCTTATTCAATTTGGTTTCCATTTAGGCTTACTTGAAAAATTGACCATATGAATAGTAATTTGCAAAATGAATAGTAATCAAAAATACCAAATGACTAGTAAATTGCAAAATGAATAGTAATTTGACTAACTTTGTCAACTTAAATGGAATAGTATATAACCCATCTAAGGCCTTCTTAGGTACCCTAAATGAGTCATATACATTCCTTTATGTGTTGGTTCTTGTGAAGTTTTATTTAAAAATTTAGAGGTTTAGGCCTTGAAAATGTTAAGGGATTCAAAGTAGCACATTAAGCACTACCTTGAACCTATTCGGCCCAACTTTGGGATTTTAGGGGAGAGGTATTTTTTTTTGCAAAAATTGTTTTAAAACCTCTTATGATGTATTATTAAGGGAAATGAAGTCCTTTTATAAAAATTCAATTGGGATTTTTAATTAAAACTCATCAAAGTTTAGGTACCTTTTAGGCAATTTTGTTTACTTTGGTTTGGATGGATTCTTTTGTACTTCAAATGGCACCTTAACAACTTAAAACGCATTCGCACATCATATAAACACAAAAATATAACATTATACAACATATATAGTTCGGCCATATTGGAAAAATATTGAAGAAAATAGACAATTTCCAAAGTTAAAATACCAAACCTTATATCTTGCTTTCCTTAGCTTGTTAATGGTCTTCCTTAGGCTTTTCCTCTTAATTTCCTACATAATACACATCTCAACATAATCAACATAAACCCTAGGTCAAGAATTCATAGGCTTACCTAAGTAGTTTTTGTGATTTCTATCAAAACTCATGCTTATTCAAGCTTAAACTTCTATTTTTTATCATTTTCACTTCATCTTCAATCTTCCAACATGAACCCTAGGTTTTCACTATTCATCCATATTAGGGTTCATACCAAACATCATGGAAAACAAGGATTTGATCACATATATCACTTAAATCTTGCATAGGAATGAAAAACTAAGCTAAAAATCATGCAATTCAAGTACAGAAACATGGATTTACCTTGGAATTATCTCCTCCTTCTTCTTCTTCTTCTCTAAGCCGTCGCCCCTCTTATGGAAAATTTTTATAGGCCAAAATAGACAATGTGTAGGTAAGATCACTTATTCCCACTTTTTAATTGGTTTTCGAAGTCAAAGTATATACTTTCATTGGCTAGAATTTAGTCAACCATCCAACATTCATATTTTGACCAAATACATCCTAAAACCATCACAATCAAATGGAACATTATTAAGGCAAATGACTAAAATGCCCTTCGTATGAATTCTGACGTATCTTTTTATATGCGCGTTTTTGAAAAATTCTGTCATGCTTTGTTGCGACCAGTAAACTCCTAAGATTTCATATTTGACATCTGTTATAGGTACTATTAAGCCCTACGTAACTTTTCAAAAAATTTCGCTTAGGCCCTCAACATCTCTTATATAGCCCGTTAGGCCATGTTGAGCTCTGTTGGCCTATCTTTGCCTCCGGATGCGATGGTCATCGATCCCGTACCTTTATTTATCATATGCTCTTTACTATTTATATATATTTACAGTTCCCCATAAGGTTTCCCATAGCGACGCTTAACCTCAGAGTCCCGATGGGTTCCAGGGTTATACGTGAACTTGGCACTGTACGGTATACTTGGCAAATAGATGTGACATTTCCTTCCCTCTAAATTTTAAGCTTCGCTTCGAAGCTTAAACAGATGCAAAAAAAATGGGGATATTGTTATCTCATGGTATCTTCGGATTCCCATGTTGCTTCTTCTACCTTGTGATTTCTCTATAAGAATTTTACCCATGGAATTTCCTTGTTCCGAAGTACTTTAGTCTCATATGCTAAGATTTTCACTGGCTCTTCTTTATATGTTAAGTCCAATTGAATCTCTATATGTTGCATTTCTATGATATATGAAGGGCCCGATCAATATCTCCTCAACATTGAAACGTGAAAGACGTTATGTATTTTATCTAACTCTGGTAGTAAGGCTAACCTATAGGCTACCGGACCAATACGTTTGATCACTTTGTAAGGTCCAATAATTTACCCTTTTGTCTAAATCTTAGCATTTTCTTCCATGGAGAAACCTTAAGAAAAACTTTGTCTCTAACCACATATTCCATGTCTCTCCTTTTGAGGTCTGCATAAGATTTTTATCGGTCGGATGATGCTTTCAAGCTACTTCAAATGATCTTTACCTTCTCTTCTGTGTCTCTAACTAAATCTAGACTTATCAACTTCTTCTCACTTAGCTCCATCCAGTAAACTAGTGATTGACACTTTCTTCCATATAGTGCTTCATATGGAGCCATTTGTATGCTAGATTGATAACTATTATTGTATGCAAACTCCATTAAGCTTAAATGTCTATCCCAATTTCCTTTAAGTTCTATGACATATGATCGTAGCATATCCTCTAAGATTTGGATCACCCTTTCTGATTGTCCATCTGTTTGTGTGTGAAAAGCAGTGCTGAATTTTAATCGAGTTCCAAGGGTTGTATGTAATCTTTTCCAGAATTTTGATGTAAATCATGGATCTTTATCTGAAATAATGGAATTTGAAACCCTGCGTAATCTTACAATTTCTCTAACGTATAAATCTGTGAGCTTTTCTAGTGAGTAGTCCATTTGAAGTGAGTCGGTCAACTATTACCCATACTGCATCATGCTTATCCCTTGTCATTGGTAGTCTTGTGACGAAGTCCATTGTCACCTATTCCCATTTCCAAGTTGGGATGGTTATCGTCTGTAGTAGACCTGCAGGCACATGATGTTCTGCCTTAACCCGTTGGTCTGTTAGGCATCTAGTCACATATTTCACAATATCCTTCTTCATTCTAGGCCACCAATATAATTTCTTTAAATCCTGATACATTTTCGTACCTCCGGGATGCATAGCATATGGACTACTCTATGTTCCAATTAATGTTTATGATATTCTTTAATTAATTATGTATAATTTCTTTCTTAATTATTACTTTATAATTCAACAACTAATTCAAATTCTACTTTTATTTGAATGCTTATATTGAAAATATCGCTTAGCCACTACCATTTAATTTAACATATAAATTTTCCTTACATATGTAAACTTCCCCATAATGTTTTCATAATTTAATTCTTTTCGTCCGACTTATAAATCGCTTCAATTATTTATAATTAATAATCATTTCCAATATATTTCTAAACTATATTATATTTATTTAATAAATTATTTAATCAACTCATTTCAACTAATTAAATTCTCAATACAACAATAAATTCTTATTTGTATAACTAATATAAATTTATTCTTTTCTAATTATATAATAAATTAGTGCTAATAAATAATTTTTATCATATTCTGGTATTTTTATTCAATTTATAATGCTCTCATAATTAAATTATACCCATATCTAATTATTTT
>CATIWJ010149482.1:0-10009 GCA_949640765.1 Croton laevigatus | reverse complement strand
ATTTCCATTATAACTTGTACTGTATATTAAGTATCATTCAACTTCTATTAATTACACTTAAAATGTTGAACAGGGATTTGCCATTGGCAATGGGCTTACTGATCCTGCAATCCAGTACAAAGCTTACACAGATTATGCATTCGATATGGGGGTAATTACAAAAGCTGATCACGATCGCATCGGCAAAGTTATTCCAGTGTGTGAAATGGCAATAAAGCTTTGTGGTAATGTCTTAAAACTTCATCAACTTTTGAAAGACCTCTGGTCCGTTTGATTACTTTGAAATTTTTAGCAAGCTTTGTATTGCTGTTTGATATTTGTTTTGATATTGATCTTCTTAGTGTATGTTTATTCTTAAAATTGATAAACTTGGAAATATATCATTAGTTTGCCTCTCTCAATTTGGTGCCTAAGCTTGTTTGACTCTTTTTGTTTTTCAGGCACTGATGGTACACTCTCTTGTATGGCCTCTTATTTTGTTTGCAATACTATCTTCAGTAGCATCTTGGCACGTGCTGGTGGTATAAATGTAAGATCTTGTATATTCCTTCCAGTGTTCTGGTGCACCTAGAAACAGTTTTTCATATGGCCCGCTAGCTGGTGTGATCCACTCTTTGATCATCGCCAAATTCATGTTTTAACTTCTTTCAAAGAAACCTGATGAAAGTAATAGGATAAGAAAACATTGCATGAATTTATTTGCAGAGGAAGGTTGATTTATTTTCATGATTATTGAGAGATGATTAATGGCCTGGCTGCGCCTTTCTCTCTCAATTTTTGTTCATTGAAGTGAAACACTAGCAAATCTATAACTGATGACTGTTTTATGCTTCAATACTTGTGGATGTACGTCCGTCCTTTTTTTTTTGTTATTCTCTGTACACATATCATTTTTCGTGGTTCTGACATAGGTCACTGCAGATTGCTTATCCTTTGTGAAAATCTTTGCTCGTATTGGAATAAATGAATGCACATAATTGCATTATGTCTATATTCCAGTGGCTCATCATTTATCAAAATTTGTGAATGCAAGAGGATGTCAAATAAAAATAATTAGATATGACAATTGACAAGCGTAAGTTTGTTATAATTGCAGTACTATGATATCAGAAAGAAATGTGAGGGCAGCCTCTGCTATGACTTCTCAAACTTGGAGAAATTTCTGAACCTGGAGCCTGTAAGGCAATCACTTGGCGTTGGGGATATAAGCTTTGTATCATGTAGCCCTACTGTTTATCAAGCCATGCTGGTGGACTGGATGAGAAATCTTGAAGTGGGAATTCCTGCCCTTCTTGAGGATGGAATACAGTTGCTTGTGTATGCCGGAGAATATGATCTTATCTGCAACTGGCTTGGTCAGTTTTATCTTATCAACTGGGGTTTCAGCATATAGATCCTAAAACCATTAACAAATATGTATATTTTTGACATGTAATGCAAGGTTTTAATTTTTATAACTGCAGGAAACTCAAGATGGGTTCATGCTATGGAGTGGTCTGGTCAGAAAGAGTTTGTAGCATCTCCTGAAGTTCCCTTTGAAGTTGACGGTTCTGAAGCTGGAGTACTAAGAAACCACGGACCTCTTGCTTTTCTCAAGGTACCCGCTCTCGCTCTCTCTCTCTCACTCTCATATTTGTTTTTGCAGACCATGTATAGTATAGCATATTTTTTTCGAAGCAATGAGTTGTAATAAAGTTGCATAATGTATGGATGAACAGGTTCATGACGCTGGGCACATGGTTCCTATGGACCAGCCAAAGGCTTCGTTAGAGATGCTGAAGCGGTGGATCAAAGGCACGCTGTCTAAACCCATAGCTGATGAAGATAAAGAAGAGCTTGTTGCAGAGATCTGAACGATCATCATTCCATCTTAAAAGCTACCATTTCGTTTGCAGACTTTGCTTGTAAATAGTTGGTTTTTGTTTTTGAGGGGAAAAAAAAACAGAGTACCATATAATTATAATGTGTCCCTAGTGGATTTGAAAGCCCCCAAATTCAGCACTAGAAATCTGGTGGATTTTAAACTCCCATCATATCCATCTGGAGCTCCTCACCCAATATACAAAAACCATTTAGCACTTGTTCATTGTATTGAACTAATCAGATGCTAGTGCTTTTATTACTACTCTCTTAAGAGTGATAACTGACTATGAATCAATAAATTTGTTTTTGAAAAGGATCGTAAAAGTAATTTTTTTTTTTCATGATTAGTTATTAATAAATGAGGATAGTGTAAATAATAATTCATTATTAATAAATACTGAAAATACATTAATCCAAAATACGTTGTTGTAAGCCTTCTGTTTGGGTAAGAAATGACACCGTTTTTGTGAAGTAGGTGGATAGATACCGTACGCGGGAGAAGATAAGCCTCCTTTGTCCGAGAAGTGAAAACCGCATTGTAGGCGGGCGACACTCATGGCGTTTGCTCTTGATTGCTCCATCTTTCATTCTTTAAAATCTTTTGCAGCTTTGGTTCCTCCAGTTTCTTCAAACCCTTTTCTTGTTTCATCGTCGTCTTCTTCTTCCTTTTTGTTTCCGAAGGATAATACCCACCAGCAGCTAAAGCTCAATCATTCGCTAAGAGCATCTCCTGAAGGTTTCCTCTCCAATTTTTTTCCCCTCATTTCGTTCCAAATTCTTTTGATTAACTTGTTAATCTCATTATATAATTGGAAATTGGAGTTTCAAAATTGGGTTCATCTTGGATTCTGGTATCTCAACACTCTTAATTATTTTGAAATTAAGAACATTTCAAAATAAGAACATGTTGAATTATTGCTCGAAGATTGCAAAATAAGAACATTTTGAAATAGAGCCTTTTATAGTTTTAGTATGATAAGGTTAACTGTTAATTGTATTTTTAAAACAAAAATTTTGATTTTTTTTTGCTTTAAATTATGTGTATATGAGTTTCAATCTCAATTTCAATTCTTCAAATGATAACCCGAATATATACAAAATACGGTTACAGAGTGATTAAAGGTTCAGTTATCTGTAAAATAGAGTTGCAGTTTCCAGAAGTACATTCGTTAACATTCTGTGGTTTTGATGCTTCTTTGTTGCAGGGATTCCCAATGAGTTAATGGAAGATTCGAAATTTGTTCCTCTAAATGCAGAAGATCCTGTATATGGTCCACCTGTAAGTTGTGGTTAGTTCTATGCCAATTTAATTATGCTTTCCTGTTTTTATTTACAGAATCCAAGTTTAAACATTTACATTCTTATCTTGCAGGCTTTGTTGTTGTTAGGCTTTGAGCTTGATGAAGCAGAGAAGGTGATTCTCATTGCATTTTCATTTTCCTGTCCTAGAAACAATGAATGATTTAGTAGAGATCTTTGTTTATCTTGGTTACATGCATGATTACGAGAAGAGAATCTTAATGTCAAATGCTTTTTTTTTTATTTTTCCTTTTTTCTTTCTTACCAAATTTGTCCATTCCAATTATGTTTTTATTGGCTTTGTGTAACCCATGAAGCTTAAACAGAAATATTACCTTGGATCTGTCTATTTTATTGGTAAGAAAAGAAAAAAAAAAAACCTCCAATTCAAAATAAACCTCCAGTCTAGAATACCTGCTTTCTTGTTTCTTTGTCATCAAATTGGTAGATTGATGGTTGGTTCCGATGCTTTCTGAAACTTTTACTAATCTTCGGTGCAGATCAAGCAACTACTGAGGGAAATGGGTGGTGAATTTTTACAGGTAGTTACCTGGAATTGTTAATTCATATAGCAAATTGCATTCAAAAGTGGAAGGAATTTATGTTGGTTATTGTATCAGATTATTGTTTTTATTGATATGTTTTGATATGATGTCAAGTTATTAGATGCTCGATATGCAACTTGTAAATTGATATCTGCTTTGTAAGTCATTTTTCTGCAATTTTTGTAGATTATTTTCTGTACTGAAGACATGATTCCTCGGTCACTATGGGACGCAATGCATACCACTCAACAAAATTTGGAAAAATTGCAGGTTTTACTGATATTAAGCTTTTTATTCACCATATTTATATGTTTATTTATCTGCATCTAGTAGACATTTCATTACAATTTACCAAAAATAATCTCAACTCTCATGTTTCTCCAAATCTTTAACTACTGTCGGTCTCAAATTTTTCCTCAGTTAATCTATCTGCACATTCATTTCATGGTTTTTTATTTTTCCAATTAAAGATTGGAACAGTTCTTTCAACTTTTTGTTTTGGTATTCTCCTTCTCTAGATAGCCAAGTCATTGCCGAGAATTTGCTTCTTATCAGGCCTCAGTGGGGAGGAGACAATGATGTTCATAGATGCTTTTCCAGAAACTGGTATTTTGATCTTTTCTTTCTGTAACGTAATAATTTTAATCCAGCTATCCATTTGACAATAAATTGCATTAGGAATAAAAAAAAAAAAATCAGATGAAGCTTAAGAAATAATGAAGAATTTCAAAATATTGAATATTCTTTTATTAAAGAATTCTGCTACAGGATTACCATTTACCTGCTTGTAGTTTCTGTCCTTGTTTTGATTCTCATGGTGTTATGCAGGTCTAGAACCAGCTGTATTTGCAGTTCTTGTTCCAAACAGTGCAGATAAGCCGTTAGAGGAATTAATAGAAGAAATCATGGGGGATCATGAAATGCTCGTAAGTTTCGGTTCCTGTGATTTGATTACCTTCCTAAGACAAAATTAATCTTTCTTCACTCAATATGATTTTGTGCAGACTGGAAATCAGCAGGACCCAGCATAGTCAAATGCAAATTAATTAAATGGATTAGTGTCTCTTTCCAAAAAAATAATAATAAAAAATGGATTAGTCATACTACATTCTATGGAAATGGTAGGATGTAGAGGTTTCGAGTTCGATTTATACTACCACACTGATAGCACCAATTTAGTACTCAAGCTCTGTTGTGTAATCACATTGTTATTCAGTTAATTAATGATTTTTCTCTATATTAGTGGAAAAAAATATTGAAAAGTGACATGGAGTAATGGACAGAGAAGAGAGCTACTCCTTGGCCTCAACTTCTTTGTAGCTTTCTCTCAGGTGCGTGCATAGGCAGAAGAGTGGGGCATGTAAATAGTTTCTCAAATCTACAAAATTAATTGTATATTATTATTATTATATTGTCGTTTCAAAATGTGACTTCCATTTCAATAATCTTCCTATGTCTATATTATTCCATACATTTATGTGTAGTTTTAAAAGAATATATAAACTCAGTTGGTTAAGGCGCTAAGCTTCTTCCGGCACAACCGGGTTCGACTCCTGCCTTCCCCTCCCCTTAGATTGGGATAGATTTAGGAATATCTATGTTAAAATATATATATATATATATATATATATAGAAACCCATTATTGTATTTTTAATGGTTTTCTTTTCCAACGGTATTTAATTTTCTTTTTTGAATTTTACCGATTCCGGAACACCTAATCACATACACTAACTAATCTAACTTTGGGTATCGCAAAAATCCGTTATAAATTCAAATGTTTCATATCACTGATCTTCTTGACTTTGTCTCTACTAATCTTAACCCGACCCACCTGGCTCTCCCAGTGGGGATAATCACACACACTAGGCCTTGACTTCAAGACCTGCTTAAGTGAATTTAAATCGCTTATCGCTTGGACCAATTTCATTAATATTACAAAATACTATTTTAACATTTCAAAACTACTTAAAATTCTACGATACCAAATGTTATAAACAAAAGGTATAATGTTTTGACCAAAGCGCTAAATCATTAAATCAGTTGCCTAACATAGCTTAAATTCCAACTTGGCTCTAAGATATGGAAGTTGGATTTGTAGTACAAAAATTAAATGTATTCCACCATTTGATTTAGAGGCATGGGTTTTCAAAAGGACCATATCATGGACCGTAGATCACAATCCTTTCCTTATCAACTTATTAGGGTTTATAAGTAGTTAATAAGATTTATAAGAAGTGGATTAGTTGTCAAACATTCTTCCTAGCTAGCCATTGGCTTCCATCACTTTACTAAGAGAGGGAATATGCAAATCTGAGTGTTGTTTTTGGAAACCATGCACATCTCTTTCTCGCTTTTAGTGTTGCTTTTGGCTTTCTGTTTTCTTTTGATCTCTTCTTCTTTTTCTTCTTCTTTATGAAATTTTTATGCTTCTCTTTGTTACCAAAAGTTTGTGCAGAGATTTGGAAAAAGAAAAGATTTTGAGAGAGATAGAAAAACCTTTGGACCACTTTTTTCATTATAACTCATTCATCCAATGTATAGCATTTCCCATTTTATTATGTAGATTGCTTTGCTCCTTTAGGATATGGAATTATGTCTAGTATATATAATAATGCAAATTTAGGCATATTTATATTAGACACATAAGTCTATAAGTGAAGGTTAATTGATTTTTTCTTATCGACAAATTAGGCTAAGTTAAATTATCAAATTAAAACCCATTAAGAGTACCACCAAGATTTGATCTACTGACCATAGATTACGGATTTGCATTGATGTTAGGCTCGCAAATGGATAGACCAAATACATTCTGAATCTATATATATATTGATTGCACTCTTACATCACACTATAATTGAAATCATCATCTAACTTGTTCAACATTTATCTTTTTTAATTTTTTCATAAAATTATTACCTTCATTGCTTACTAGTTATTGGTTCTGTTCTGTATAGAGGTAGCTAAACCACATTTGCACTACTCTATTAAAAAATTAAAACGTTTATTTTCGTGTAACTTCTGAATCTTTCATATTTTATGTTCGATCATAAGATTTGTCAATAGGAAAGAAGGATTTTTATAAGTCAAGTCTTCTCTTACTACTTATTTTTGTGTTTGATGAGTTTAATAATTACGGTTAATTATGGCTAATTATTATTATTTGCTAGCCAATAGTAATGATTGATTCTTTTTTAACATATAATAGCAAAGCATTAAAACTATGATTTGCGGTTTTTTTTTTTTGAAAAATTATTTTAAGCAATCCTAGAAGAAAATCTATTTATAATATATTTTGTAGGAGTCTCATAGAGTTTGTTGATCAAAGGTTTAATAAAATAATATATAGTTTGTATTGTAGAAAAATTATTTTATATACAAGTACAATGGGTAGCTCTCCACTCTACAACCTATTTATTATTATAACATATCTTACCCTTATACTAATACTATTGCATGATGTTTTAATACCAATTTCTTCTTCTATTGAAAACAAAAATACCAATCATTGAAACAACATTGGCCTTGGTCATCAATGAGAAGCTAGAAAAATAAATTCCAATAATAAGGGAAAAACTAAAAAAATATGGATCATTTTAGAAATTTTACCAAGTAAATTTTCTTTAAAAATAAATTCCACCATTAAAATATTTTGAATTATTTTATTTATTGAAAATGAGTGCAAAACAAACTGTAGATTTATTTATTGTTTATATTTGAGCATGATTTTAGACTAGAGCTAATATCATGAGACTTATAGAAAGATGTCCAAAAGTCGAATAATGATCTCAAAGTGTCACCTTGTAGAGCATATTAAAAATGTTTAAAATTTATGTAATATATCAAATTTGGAAAAACTTGGAATAAATAGTAGTGGGCACTATTTTAAATTATAATGAATGAATTATATATATTTTCTCAAAAAAAAAAAAAAAAAACTTTAGATCAACTTATTGGGATTTATTCTATCTTAACTAAAGGTCTTGAGTTTAAGTTTTGGGAATACACCTACGTTAAAATTCGATAGAGAGAATTTTGCTGGTCCTACCTGACTTAAATCCGGATTAATCGGCACTGATCGGACCGAATGTTTAAATAAAAAAGAAAACTCCACTAATGTACTAATTTTCTAGAAATGAAAAACAAATCATTTATCAATTTTACGGTGAGAATATTATATTGTCTTTGATCAATTCCCTTTTTGTACCAATAATGGATGTCATTTACTTGGCAAAAATGATACCAACTTCATACAAAAATGTAATTATATATATTTATGATTTGATCACATAATTATAGTCTACGTTTGTGTGGGTTGTGCATACTTGTTATGGGTAATTAATAACAACCAAATTTCAATTTATTGTAATTAGTAATAGAGAAAAGTATGTGGACATTGCTTCTGGTTTGCAACAATTTTGATTATAAGAACTACTCACTTAGGACTATACACGATCATCAAGTTATGAATATCATTGTAGACATAAGAAAACTACTGAACCAATGTCTTAATGTCTTTTATCGTTTCATTCCTCAAATTTGTAACGATCTAAGTCATAAACTTGCACGAGCTGCACTGAATGTAGGTTTCATTTAAAATGTCTATGCTCAAGAACTTTTACTACAATGTACTGATTAATTATGTAATGATAATGAAAAAGATACGATCTCTGTTAACCAAAAAAAAAATCTTACCCAAAAAAAAATAGTAGTCCTTACATTAATCTTTCTTTATTGTCTGAATTATTTCTTCCTATATCATTTCATTTATTTTTCAGCATGAAATTATAATAGATATGTGCGTCCAAATTTTTCAATCATGATTGAATCCAACCAAATATAAAAAGTTTCCTTCATTTTCTTTCCTGTCAAAATCCCAAAAAAAATTTTTTTTTTTCTTTCACGTTAAAACTTACATGCTTATCAACCCAACATGATAGTTCAATTGATGAGCATGCTAGTCGCTAAGTCTCCAGGTGTCATGTTCGATCCTGTGTGTTAAAAACTATTCTCTTGGTCATTGCCTTTCTCGTAGACATGCACGAGAATTAGTCTGACTAAATGTGAACGGTAAAATGAATATGATTTTGGATATTTCATGGTCACAAAAACTTCGAGAATGTCTTACCCACTTGGAGTTGTAAAATTTTTTTTACAAAAAAAAAAGTCACAGAGCTTAACTCATGGAAATACCAATAACAAGAGTGGTCAGTTAAACCATTGGATGGTCTTTTGTGCAAGGAATTGCATTAATTGCAAAACCATGGAATTGTCTAAAAACTAACCTGCAACTTCTTTTGAGAAGCTTACATTCAATGCAAACCCTCAATCTACGCTAAACCAAATCAAATCCAACTTACTGAATTGTGTATTGGGGTCCAAAAACTACGACTCATTGGATCGACCTCTCACTAGAAAAAACTTATCTAAGCCAACAAACTGATATTGACAATAGGAGGGTTAAAACTAAAAATAATGTTTGGGGTTATAAACTGGCAATATACTTGTGTCGATATGACGCTTTACCTTCTACCACTTGCTCCAACTCTTGGCTTGCCCTTAACCTCACTCTCCTGCAAAGGAAAAATAATCATTATATTGTTATACCTCTAGAAAAGTGGTATGGTACAAAATATCACTCCAACAAAGAAACACCCTTTAAGTACCTACCTGTGGCAAATGAAGATAGATGTAAGTCTTTGCTGCTTGTGGGTTGTGATTTTCTGCACCCTTACTCCAGTCATAGCACACCTAGAGAAAATCAAATAATCTTGCCAATCTTCTCAACCAAAACTTGGAAGTCTTTTGTTATAAAATAGCCATGCAAATGGTAAATATTGGTGCAGTTCATTGCTTCATTGTTCAAACAAGCAAGCTCTACTCATTCAGATAAGCCAATCACAAGAAGCATTAAGAAGAATTTTTTTTCTCCTTCTACAATATAGTTACAATCACACATGCATTTCAACAAGAGAAACCAAATTCATTACTGCTTAGTATTAGTTACTTTTTTGTGGTTTACTGAGGTGTTGGGATGAAAATAAGCATAGAAACTGCCTTTGGTTGTTTTTAGTTCATAACTTCCTTAGTTTCACCCTTGAAAAGTGCACACGGAAATAATATAGAGATAATATTGCAAGAATACCACCACTGAACATAGAGAATATGAAAAACAGGAATTACCGAATATGCATAGATTGAGCCATCATTGTTGAAAGCACTGCAGGGTATAGGATGAGGGCACCGTGACATTGCCTGAAAATCATGAAGAAAAGAGTTTCACACATTATACTGCAGCATCTCC
>CATIWJ010149465.1:0-16879 GCA_949640765.1 Croton laevigatus | reverse complement strand
GCCACTTATCAAAGGATGGTGAACACCATGTTCAAGGAACACATCGGTAGTACAGTTGAAGTCTATGTGGACGATATGATTATTAAGAGCAAGAGTGTAGAAGACCACGCTCGGGATATAGAAGTGGTACTTAAAGTCCTTCAGAATTATAACCTGAAATTGAACCCAGAGAAGTGTACCTTCGGTGTTCCAGCTGGGAAGTTCCTAGGCTACATGGTTTTCCAGCGAGGTATTGAAGCTAATCCAGAAAAAATTAAAGCAGTTGTTGACATGAGATCGCCTACGAGCATCAAGGAGGTCCAACAATTGAATGGCAGGATCACTGCCCTTGGGAGATTCATATCATGTTCAGCAAGGAGATACCAGCCTTTCTTCAAGATCTTGAAAAATCTTAAAACTTTCCAATGGACTGAGGAATGTCAAAAGTCCTTTGAGGAACTCAAAACATTTCTTGCTTCGCCACCTTTGTTGAGTCGGCCCACTCCGGGAGAGACCCTTTACATGTATCTTTCTACTACGGACGATACGGTAGCTTCGGTACTTGTGAGAGAGCAGGATGGGGAACAGTTTCCTATCTATTATGTCAGCTGGGTTCTACAGGTTGGAGAGTTGCAATATCCTAAATTAGAGAAGCATGCCCTCGCCTTATTCATGTCTACTCAGAAGCTCAGACATTACTTCGAGGCTCACACAGTCGTTGTCAGAACGGATCTCCCCCTGAAAAAGATTTTGCAAAAGCCGGAGACCTCTGGAAGAATCACAGAATGGGCCGTCAAGATCGGCATATATGGGGTGTTGTTTGAACCCAGAAGAGCTTTGAAAGCCCAAGTCTTAGCCTACTTCATTGCCGAACTTACCCCAACAGACCAATTGCATGACAATCCTATGGAGAGTTGGGAAATGTGGGTCGATGGTGCAGATTGTGCCGAAGGATCGGGAGTCGGCATCGTAATCAAGGGACCACACCGGCTCCCTATCAAGTACGCTATAAGACTTGGCTTCCAAACATCCAACAATGGGACAGAATATGAGGCTCTCTTAAATGGTTTAAAGTTGACCAGGGAGATCGGCATGGAACAACTAACAATCTACAGTGATTCTCGCGTTGTTGTCAACCAGGTTCAGGGGAACTTTAAGGTGAAAAAGGATGAGCTAATTCCATATGTGGAGATCGCCCAGAAAATGAAGCATGTTGGATGGAACATTGTTCAGGTTCCTAGGGAGCAAACTATGGAAGCTAATGAGATCGCCAAGGCGGCAGCCCAGGGGAATATGGAATCCTTGAAAAATATACTTCTGACCATTCAAGAATTTCCGACTTCTCGGGGAGAACACTTATATTTTGTTGAATGGCAAGACAGTTGGATGGAGCCCCTTGTCCGATGGTTGGCTGAGGGAATACTACCGACTGATAAGAAAGAGCCCGACAGAGTTGTGAAAAAGTCCAGGGATTGTAGTTGGTACGAGGAAGACCTTTACAGGCGATCCCGAACTCACCCTTGGCTCCGATGCATTCCGAAACAAAGAGGCCAGTATGTTCTGAGAGAAATCCATGAAGGCATTTGTGGAGCGCATCAGGCGAGCTCCACTTTGGCAAGGAAAGTTTTGTTGCAAGGTTATTTTTGGCCAACAATAAAAACCGATGTTGAGGAAATGGTGAGAAAGTGCCACAAATGTCAAGAACATGCTAATGTTCAGAGGGTTCCGACATCACCTCTTTCTTCCATCGGAGCTTCATGGCCTTTCCATCAGTGGGGGATTGATATATTGGGTCCTTTTTCAAAGGGATTGAGGCAGTGCAAGTTCTTTATAGTTGCCATTGATCATTTCTCCAAGTGGCCCGAAGCCGAGGCCGTGGCAACAATCACCCAGAGTAGAGTCACTGATTTTGTTTATAAGAACATTGTCACCAGATTCGGGATCCCTAATGTCATCATAACCGATAATGGCAAGCAGTTCGACTCTAAACAGTTCTGGTCCTTCTGCCAGGGTCTCCATATTGATCTACATTTCTCTTCGGTAGCCCACCCTCAGACCAATGGGCAAATCGAAGTCACTAACAGAACTATTTTGCAGGGATTGAAGAAGAGACTTGGTGATAAGAAAGGCTCCTGGGTAAATAAACTTAACAACGTCCTTTGGAGCTTCAGAACTACCCCAAGATCTCCCACAGGCGAAACCCCATTCTCCTTGGTGTATGGAGCAGAGGTAGTAGTGCCCGTGGAAATTGGCTAGTCAACATTCCAAGTAGAATTTGTGGAACAAGTGGACCAAAGCCTGGAAAGAAGGTTAGACCTCGACTTAGTCGAGGAGTTGAGGGACCTGGCACAAGCTCGGATAGCTTCATACAAGCAGAAGATCGCCAGGTACCATGACAAGAAGGTTCGACATCGGACCTTCCGAGAAGGCGAGCTAGTGCTGAAAAAAGCTGAGATCACTAAGGGGAATGCTGGTGTCGGCAAGGCTGCAACCGAACTGGATTGGACCTTTCAAAATAAAAAGGGTACTTGGACTTGGCGCCTACAAACTTGAAGATGTGAATGGAAAAGCCGAGCTTCATTCCTGGAACTCTGACAACCTCAAAGCTTACTATCAGTAATATTGACATTTGTTTTTGTAAAAGTTCAATGATATCTCAATGTAATATTTTACAAGTCCAGAAAAATGATGAGGACGCTGCGGTGGTACCGACCTAGTTGGGATCGCCTATTGCTTCTACTGATCTTAGCAACCGACATTAATGAAACCATCTTTTTCGACTACAACATATCTACATACCGATGCTAAAAACGAATCTACACGAACGTATACAACTATAAATAAATGGTTAACATGCTCCATTTATAGATCGCCCTACCGACATTAAAATAAATGGTTAACATGCTCCATTTATGGATCGCCCTACCGACAATAAATAAATGGTTAACATGCTCCATTTATAAATCGCCTTACCGATAGTACAACTGCATATAAATGGTTAACATGCTCCATTTAGATCACCTTATCGAATACGATCTACATATCGCCTTATTAAACTACATACATTCAACAAATACGACAAAGAGCTAAAGTAATCAACAAAACTTAAATGCCAACAAAAATTTTTCATTACTTGAAAAAGTTTTTTTTACAAACAAGCCGCAGGAGCCTCGGCACAAACTATGAAGATACAACAAAGAGACCTATTCTGAGATATCCACAGGATTTTGCCTATCAACATCGGCAGGATCGATGTTTTCATCTCCACCTCCGCCTTGGGCTGCTTCGGCATTCGTCCCTCCTGAGGTCTCCATTTGTTCGTCATGATCGCCACCTTGCCCCTCCGTAGAAACATCAACTCTATCTCCATCACCCCCCGCTGGTCATTGTCATCCTCGCCCAAACACTCAACATCAGACTCAGACGGGCGAATATTGTAAATCTCCGGGTTCGGATCGATGGCCTTGATTGTCGCCGCGAGTCCAGCCTCACCAAGCTCCCGAAGCACTTTTACGATTTGATAACGATAGGCCATTATCCACAGGGCGGCCGAGGTCTCCACGACATCTACTTCCTTCTTTGAGGCAGCTTGGTTCGCCTCACACTCTTCTTTCAAAGTTTCATAGGCGAACCTAGTACGCTTCTCTTTTCCAGAAGCATATTCCGCCTCCGCTTTGGCCTTTTCCAGCAGATTATCTTTTTCCTCTATAGCCGAGGACAATTTGGCCACCTCCGCCTCCAGTTCACTAATCCTCTTCTCTCTCTTCATAGCCTTCAATTCGAGATTATCACATTTCTCCCGGAAGGCATCCCTTTCATCCTCAGCCTTATCACGGCTGGCTGCCATATCCTCCAGCCTCCTAGACATGATCAAGGACTCTGCTCGAAGCGCTTCAGTAGCCTACAAAGATACTTTAATTAAAACGATATATACCACATTTACCGAACTTGGGTCAAGGGCAAATATCTCACCTAGAAGCAGTGGCTAACTCCGGAAGCCACCCTTGTTGCCCGATTCATATCTTGGAACATTTTAAAGTCGCTAGGCAACAGCATCGACCTTGACAGCTCATCCGCCACCTTAAGGTTTCCATAAAAAACCCCATCCCCATACTTTCCTTTAAAATAATCGGCGACAGCAACCGATGTTACCACCCCCTCAGACTCTTGATCGACATCGGCTCGTCGCCTTTTCACCTGAGGAGCATCCTCCCTCGTTGGATCGGCCTCTTGATTGACCTCGGGAACGGTTGGAGCAGGTCGTTTAGTAGCTTTCTTGGCCGAAGGCTCAGCACTCGCCATGGCCTTCGGGTCTGCACCTATTTTTTAAGAAGCCTTCGCAGGTGCCTTCTTCTTCTGAGGGGCCGGACCATGCTCTTCGGCCACCTTCTCCTTGCCTTTAACAACATGACCCCCCTCGGCAGCTCGGGCGGCTCTCTTTCTTTCCAAGGCAGCCAACCTCTTCGCCACTTTCGACATACCTGCAGAACAACAAACCGATATTACGATCAGTACGAGAAATTTACAAAAAACTCTTCGGTAGGAAATATACCCCCACTCGGATTAAGTTGACACCCGTCGTGATCCACCACCACTCCGGAATACCAGTTCCGTACGAACTTCTCGCCATCAAACGGACCTTCGACCACCATCGCCAGAAGGGCATCCAAACGCTCCTTCTCCTCTACAAACACGTCGCCCAGATCTCGGGGGTTGGACCCCGACACATCCTTGTTCCAATCCTTCGGCACTTCGGCCAGAGAAGGATGGTCGACTACGAAGAACTTTTTCTTCCAATTATGCTTTACAGACGATGGAAGATTAAAGACTTTCCTTTTCGGCTGAAGGGCAACATGATCAGATTTCTTGCTAGACATCACCTTGTAGAGATGAAGCACCTCCCTCACTGACAAGGCGAACCCTTCACCACAAGATGATGCTAGAAACTGCAGACCCCGAAGAACCTTCCAAGCATTCGGATGCAGTTGGGCGATGTTTATCTGATGAAAGTTCAGGAAATCTACTTCTAGCCTCGTCAGTGGAAATCTTAAGCCAGATAGGAGATGTTCCACGTATACGATCCTTCCGTTGCCCGGAGGAGACTTGTCGGCACCCATATCTGAATCAACCGAGTACACATTATAGTCCGAAGGGAAATGATAATGCGCCGCCACATGCCTTATATCATTTAAGGTCATTTTGCTGCCGATATCAGCAACCGAGGCCACTGGCCGACGCTCCTTTTTCTCCTTAGGAGGACCAGTCTTCTTTTTAGAGATACCCGCCCCGGAGGACCCCCGATGCTCTACCTCTCGAAACATCGGGGATATCCACAACCACCCTCGCACCAGCTCATTTCCTATGTGCTAAACTTGTATCGGCCTCATCCTCCTCTTCTTCGTCCACAAGCCGATACGGCTCACCTGTGGGAAACACCGCTTCTAGCGTTCGCCCGCTTGTTGATGTTTTTTCCTCTTCAGATCCACTTGATGTTTGATGGCGCACCTCTTCGTTGGAGAACTGGCTTCCGAAGTTGATGGACGGATTCTGGGAATCACTTTGATCGCTCATTTTGACAACGGTAAAGATCTCTTTACCTTACTTCGGAAGGGGAAAGACGATAGAAGAAATATTCGAAAACGAGGATCGGTCGAGAAAAAAGCTCTTAGATCGGATATGAAAGCGACGGCAAGAAGGTTCCGAATGAATGAAGGCCCATCTATTTATAGAGAGAAATAAGGCGAACTGAAACGACGCGGAACAATCTAGAACCCGACCACGTGTCACTCAGGTACATAGGGCGGAAGAGAAACCGTCGGCAATAAATGCAAAAGAGCACACCACTTTCATGGGCCGAACACCATGTATTGGGCCAGACCCACTAATAAGATTTCAAGATAACCCAGTACCCGATTATAACCCTCAGTCCTTGACTTAGGGACTTTGGGGAGGGGGGACATGTGATAACATCGTCCCTCTAAACCATGGGGATAGGCCGGTTGAACCCCACAACCAGATGGTTCAGTCCAAGGATCTGCGGGTCGCCAGGCCGAATGGAAATAAGGACATCGGACTATCAGCCGATGTCCGAAGGCGACATCGCCACACTGACTTAACCAACACCGGAGAACCTTCATCCAAGATATCGGTCCTGAAAGTGCCAAAAGCAGACTTGAGACTGGCATGTCAGAACTAGTACAGAACCGTACGCCAACAAAGTCACTGAAAGTACTAAGGGAATGTCAGGAATTGTCAACCAGTACTATGACAGAATGTCAGGAGATTTTTGCCTATAAATATCAAACCTCGATTACTGTGCCAGGTATCTCATTTATTGCTTTTCCTCTGATTATTCCTTTCTAAGCTAAGCAAATCCTGACTTAAGCATCGGAGTGGCTGCCTAAGGGCTTTGCCCGATCTTATTTCTTCTTAAGTGCAGGTTCGGTCCGGTACCTCTTCATATCTCATCTACCGACTCTTCATCCCAGGCGGTCCGACCTCTTTTGGATCCCCTTCTGACTGTTCGGAACATCAATTAGAGTAGCTGACAAAATAAGAAAATTGTTTACTAGAATAGCTTTGTTGAAATAAGATATTGTGGAAACCATTGCTACAGGTAACTAATATCATTTCTCAGAATAAGATAACCTGGAGTTCTGTGAATTACCCGACTTAAGAAGTGCTCAGCAACATCTGGAAGGAAGTGGAACTCGTCTTTTCTTTTATATGTTTCATGTATAGCAGGATCCCTCCATACTTCTTTAACCAAAAGAGCATATTCACTTGTTGCAGCAGGGAAAAATGCATCTAAATCCCCTGTGTGGCTATAATGTCTAATAGCCAGTCAGAGAAATGTTTCAGTCTTGGGTTGATGGAGTAGATACACTGATTGGTCTCACTAGAGTCAACTTCTCCATTTGAAGCAAAATTCAAATTATAAAGAACTGTTTAAGCATTATAACAATAAAAGTAACTTGATCGTTCTACCGTAAAATTATATTTTGATCATTCTACCGTTACTTTAACAAAAAAAATAGACGGAAGGATCAAATTATTCAACGAATTTAAAACATAGGGATAAATTTGTTCGCTTAAAAAACCATAATGAGATTTTTGTTTTTTGTTTTTGTTGTTAAAACTCATGGATGTTTTTATAAATTTCTATTATTATTATTATTATTATTATTATTATAGGAAAACAAGAGGATTAAGTGTAATAAAACTATGTTTTATCGAAGGGAATTTTAGTCTTTTTGGTTGGACTTAATGGCAAAAAGAGAGAAAATGAACAGAAGGACTTCATAGTTAGAGGCAAATACTAGGAGGACCTCAAAGCTTAATTTCCAAACTACGAGGATAAAAAAATAGATTACATGAAAACTTGAGGACCTGAAAGAAATTCTCCCACAACTTTATTCCAATGTTTCAAAACTGAAATAAGAATGCGGGGCCAACTAGGTAGTAGGTAGGGTTGATCAAAGAATTGACTCACGGAAATGCGATTTAATCCGATCTGCACAAAAAAAAAAATAAATTTTGACCTGTTAATAAAAATGGGAAAAGGGTTTTGGAGTAAAAAAATAGGGAGAATTATTTTTTAGTTTCTAAATTTTAGGTTAATCTAGTCTTATGTTTTTTAAATTTTTTAGAAAAATAATAAATAGCAATTTTTGAAATTTATTTTTATTGAAAAAATATTAACTAAATTTTTTATATACACATTTACATTTACTTTTTAGTTAAGTAAATATGCATATTATACATATTTACATTTTTTATACATATTTACTTTTCGGTTAAGTAAATATGATATTTACCAATATCACAAATATGAAATATATAAATATAAATATAAATACATATATAATTTTATTTAACAAAATTTATTATTTTTAATTATATTTGTTATCCTTTGAAAAAAAATTATTTATCTTATTTTAATATATCAATGATATTACATAAATAATATATTTTTAAATATTTATATATATTTTAATTTTTTTTTTCTAATTGTCGATTTAGTCTGAATAATTATTTTTTATTTAAATAAAATATATTTTATAAAATATACAAACAAATTTTTTTTATCAAACCACTATCCCTACTTGTTCTCCACAAAAAACTTTTGAGGTATTTTTATAATATTTCTGGGTATGTTTGAAAAACATCAAAAGACATGGAGGACTTTTCGAAAACTTGGGCAAAAATCCTTATTTATCGAGCAGCAACCCTAGTCCTCACCCCAAAAACCTTAATTACTACCCAGTGGAGCTTCTTCCGCCACCAGAAGTGCAAGGCCCATGGTCAAGGAACCCTTCTGCTTCTATTGGGCTCCAACAAGCCAGATTGAGATTTTCTTCGCCATTTTACTCGTGGTTGATAGTGGATGTGTGCGAAAAAAATTCCATTATTAATTCTTTTTTATAAAGGAGCGTGGGTGGCTAAGTGGTTAGCATCCTTGCCCAATGGCCAAAGCGCCAGGGTTCGATGCCCACCTCCTATCCCCCTCCCCCAAATATCTAAGGAAAAAAAAAAAAAAAAAATTTTTTTTATAAAAAATAAAATTTATTCTTAAAACTAAATATCTATTTGAAAATAAATAAATAGATGTTGTTAATGTATCATAAATACTCATTTTAAACCGTGTCAACCTATTGTCAATACTCAATCAAACTTAATTTTTTGGCAATGATCCTAAAGGTGTATTCACAGCTAAGCAATTAGAAAAAACTACCACATTCTACAAATTTACCTTTTTTTTTTCATAATTTTTTTTATCCAAATTTTCTTTCAAGTACCAATTTTTTCAGAAATCAAACAAATTTCTTGAAAGAAAATTATGGATCCTAATAGTACCAATACGATGTTTCAATTAGCTTTGTCATTTCTTCTAATTCGTGCCTTTCTTCTAATATTTTTTCTTTTATTCTGTGAATTATTTAGATGCAGAAATTGTGTGCATAATTATAATGCGAATTTGGCCGTTCTTGCAATTCTTTGGCATGGGACGAAATGAAAAAAATGGACCTTTAATGTATGAAAATTTTAAAAAATAGCTTTCTATTAGAAAACTCTTTATTAAATTAAGCAAATAAAAATTCATTACATCCTAAAAAATAATCAAAATTATAGTTTAGCATTCAAATGCTTATAAAAAGCATTGCCTTCAAGAATTTTTTGATGCAAAATCATTAATGATCGTATCTATATCAATGTTCTCTAACATATTTCTCTTAATGCATAACATTGCAAAACCATTCAATCTATCTTGTGACATTGTTAACCTCAGATAATTCTTCAATAATTTCAACTTCAAAAAACTTCTTTCAGCAAATGTTACTGTCGCAGGCATTGTCAATAGGATTCAGTAGGCAATAGAAACATTTGGGTAACAATCAATGGCCTTGACAAACTCAAGAATATCAAGTGCAAATATTGACATATTTGGCAAAGTCATTTACAAGACTTTCATTTCAGAAAAAAGATGATATGCATCAACATTCGACAAATTATTATGAGAAAAAATATTCTTAAAGTTATTGCAACATTCGCTTAATCTGTTAACATCTAATGACGTCAACCTTATAGAGTCGATTAAAAATCCAAAAACATCAATTGCTCAAATCTATCTTTCAAAAAAGCAATTGCTATGTCCACAACAACCAAACATGCTAACGACAACCAAATCTAATTTAAACAGATATTTTCAAAAACAATTGACAACCCAAAGGATTTATAGCTTATTACCAACTCACTGTGACATTAAGCTGCACTGCACGGCCAAGACACATATTTAAGATTGAAAATTTGAAGTTAAATACATAGCAGAATATATAGTGAAGCATTTATCTTAGTCTGGACCTAATATGCCAACTGCAACATATGGTGGAAGGGGAGAGAGAGAGGCAATTTAACCTGCCCAACAAATTGTCCTTCAAAGACCTTTCCAAACTTTGGGTCATCTAGTATGGTAATCCCTTGGAATTGATTCACCTTCAATACAAAAAAGAAAGAAACTCTCAGCATCAACTAAAATACAGATTCTTCTTCCTCAGGGCATTATATAAAATACTACAAAGAGGGTAGCTAACAGAACGAATAGAAGAATACTCATTAGCATATTTCTTCTAGCAGAACCTAATATAAATAAATAAACTGGTAGTCAAGATTTGACATCGTTTATCCATTTGAGTACAAATGCAAATGCATATGCATAATAAACTTGATAGATAGATAGATAGATACATGCAAAGTCTCTCTCTCTCTCTATATAACTATAAAAACTGAAAACATGACATAAAATTCTCTCTCTCTCTCAAACTCTCATTTATGAAGATTTGGGACCAAAAATCTCCATTAAAGACGTGTAAGTTCCAGAAACAGCAACTACATCCTTAACATAATCCCAAGTTCCCATTTCTTCCTTGAAAGCCAATAAGTTGAAAAGAGAATGCAAAATGAACCCAAGACAAACACAAACACTGCTTCCAACCAAAGACAAGAAATCTGCAAAATTTGCTACTAAAATAGCATATAAACTCACTGTTAAAACCACCAACCATCTTAACCATATGGAATAGTTAGAATTGCATAATCTTCTTTCTGAAATTTCATAAACATGGTTCATCATCAAAGGGAAAGTAAAGAACAAATTTGTACACAAACCAAATTGAACCAAATTGCTAATCAAACTAGGTCCCAAATTTGTTGTTATAATATCTTTTGTTTCTTCATCATCAAAGAGAAGTTGCACTTTGAAATATGAAACGTTTTCAAGTTGCATTTTAAAATATCAAATTGAAGCTAAACCAAATTAAATTGTTAACTTTGCAGGCTACAAATTGAAGATAGCTAGTTTAGAATTTTGGAATTCATATAAAAATAAATAAAAACAATACAATATAAAGCCATATTAACTTTTCCAAAATTTTGCTTAGCCAAAAGAGAAAAAAACCTCCAAAAATAAGAACTTTAAATCAAAATTAAAACATACCTTTAGAGCTAAATTCAAGTTTGGTAGTAAGAAGACATGATCGATCTTAAGCTGTCACGAATAATGTACCAAAAGAAACTATATATCAGAATTATTGGAATTGAAAACACAATTAAGCTTAAAATAACAATGATATTAGCGTAATCGTAGGTTTAATCGCACCTGCTTTTGATCAATTGACGTTTCAAGGAGATGGACAACAATTGATGTTTTTATGTAACGAGATTCTGATTGTTTCTTAGGAAAATTAGATAATTGCAGAGATAACAACGAAAGATATAATTGTAGAGACGGACAACAATTGTGACTTTTGCACTTCTCTGTTTCGAAAGAGAAGGAACAATATGGACAACAATTGTTGTTTTTGTACACCTAGATTCTGATTTTTCCTTAGGAAAATTAGATAATTGGAGAGATAACAACGAAAGAGATAATTGCAGAGATGGACAACAATTGTGACTTTTGCACTTCTCTATTTCGGAGAGAGAACAATAGCAAACGTAACGTACTTATAAGTTTTATGGGCCATGGGCGGGTGCTCTTCCTGCCCTTGCCTAGGGCCGGCCCTGATTCTCTTGGAACAATAATAGATGTTCGCGAAACCAGAAGTTTGATAAATGTTCATAGAAATATCCACCACATTCAAGTGTTTTTTAGATTACGCGAGGAAAGGGTGGAAGTACAACATGAAGAATCACAACATCCCGCCGTAGGCGAATTGCAGCAACAGGAAAGGGCCATAAAAATTGAATAAATTAAATTTTTTACATTGATTTTTTAATAATAATAATAATAATAATCTTAGATTTAATTTTATTATTAGATTTTATTTTATCATTAAATTTTTGACACATTACAATTATAATCTCAACGAATATTTTATTCTTAATTTTTAATAAATTCCTCCTCAAATATCATACTACTATATTGCATTATAATTTAACTATGTTTATTTCTTTTATAGTCTTTAGTATTAATTTAATTTTCCGAATTTAAATTTGAATTTATTTCGTAGATCATTTTACCTTTGTATTAATTTAATACTAACTTGCCTTGTGGATAAATTTTTTTGTTAACATTTTGATTTATGCATTTACTCTCTTTCTTTTAAATTTTCCGTACACTTTTTCGTTCACTACTCAATTTACTTTTTTTCACCATTTCTACTAATGTCACCTTTGATTTCAACGTTTATTATTTAATCTTTACAATTTTCATCGAATATTTATCTCTTTTCGTATTTCTTGATTCTATTTAAATTTAATTAAACTAATGTTAACTTATTTCTTTTCTTTTTATTCAACGTTTATAATCTGGTTTCAATATGTTTAATTATTAGATACTTAACCATCCGTTTTCATTTTCTCACTACCTTATTCGAAATATTGAATTAATATTTCTTCGTATTTTATACGTTTGCTTAGTCTTTAATAAACAATTACTAACTTGTTTATTTCTTGTTTACAATCCATTTATAATGAATATATTTCTTATTTATTTTCCTTTAGAACATATTTACATTTTATTTACGATATGTTTACCATGCTTATGATTTGTTTATTTTTCTTTTATAACACATTTACTTTTCTAAAGTTTCTTATTTCATAATCCATCATATATTTTCGTACTCGGTTTACTTGGTATTTTCCGATTTCAAGAATTAGATCATGACATTAACTACCAACTAGCATAACTGATTAGGTCTTGAAGCAAAATAATATACATATAAAAGATAGAGAATGGAAATTAATTTTGATTATATTTCTATCAATTTTAGAAGTTTTTCATCTCAAATATTAAACTAGATATCTCACTCTATTTTCTCAAATTTTTCTGGTAGTTGATAGTTTTACTTCATATAGACAAATAAATTTTTCTTTAAAAACTATTAAAATAAGTCACATTGCTAAGTTGGTATAACAATCAATCCAATAACAATATTACAATTTTTTCCGTAATTCCTTTTTTTTTTAAATACATGATTTGCTACTATTGGATTATTATAACAACTCCACGATATGAGTTGGTATAACCATTCCATTGGATAATATGATTTATCCTCTATTAGCACATCTAAGAATAGCTTTACCAGATATTTTAAATAAAGTTTATGATTTTTAAATTTAGTAATTGTATGATCCTATTTTTTGCTAATTTCAAAAGATAGTGCTAATATTTTTTGTGCTTATAGAGAAGCATGTAGAGGAATGAGAGACCAGCTCTCACATTTTACTACAAATACAAAATATAATATCCAGTGACGTAGCCAGGAATTTGTCGGATGGGGCCCAAATCCTGGTTACGTTATTGTCTCCGGTAATTCAATTAAAAATAAAAATAATAAAAAATATGGCGCAAAAATGTAAAATTCATAAATAATATTAAAAATAAATAACTTGAGATTTCGCTGCTGTAGGGGCAACATTACCTTTCTGGACTAGATTCTAATTATCTCTCAACTCCTATGTCTAAAAATTACAAAACTTTCCAGAACTATATTAGACATAGCAAGGATCAAATTTCATGTTTTATAATTTTCCTAATTCCATCACTAAGTTTGCCGTATTTACACCTGAAAACTCAGACAATAAATCTACCACATAAACAGAGGCAGTTCTGGGAACCATCTCTTTTTTTCTTAATACCTAGGTCCAAACATCATGAAATTCTCCAGATATATAATAAACATACAAACGATTAATGTTCCTTTTTGGCGTTTTGCTTAATTCTCTCATTAGATGTATCGTTTTTGCACCGCAAAGTGAGACGGCGAATCTGCCACAAAAATAGGACAGCCACCATTTTCACTACACAATTCTCAATCTATTTCAGATATCATAAAACTATTTCCCCATGTTTTTAAACTACTTATAGAGCTACAATCTCAACCTCGACATTCTATTAATTCATTTTCTATAATCACTTAATTTCTCACGCAATTCCATTATCTCATGTGACCTATTCTAAATTTCAGCTTTCAATGTTTCTTGAACATGTCAATTCTTTTCTATAAGTTACTTTAAATTTCTAGCAATAATCATAAAACACACTTACTCTTTTCTTATTCCTCTTTTAGACATTCAATCAAATATTAGGTGTGCGCTAATTTATAAAAAAATGACCTAAGTTCATGAGTTCCCAAAACATAAGAATTCAAAATTCCATTTCAGCAACTCAAACACAACAACCTATTTCATCAAATTCAATCTCAATTAATATTAACGATAATTAAAATTTTAGCAAGTTTTATCAAATTAATAAATCTTTCATAAACGCTATCAACTTATTTTCCCTAATTCAGATTACATGTCAATAGAAAATGAATAACTTTTCATACCTCTGATTAAATCGAACCAAACCTGACCAACCCTAAACTCGAATTTCTCCAATATTTAAATTTGAACCGAACCTAAAAACCTAATTAAATTGAACCGAATGGTTTTGGCTCGGTTCGATTTCGATCAGGGCCCGAAATTTTTTGGCTAAAAAACAAAGAAAATTGTTGGATTGGTCAGGTTTTCTCTGATTCAACCCGAACCGAACCGACCTGAAACCCAATTTTCCTTAATATTTAAATATGAACCGAACCGATCAACCAGATTAAACCGAACTGAACACATGGGTTCGGTCCAGTTAGTCGGTTCGGTTTGGATTTTGCACACTTCTGTTTCTTTCTACCTTCTTCTTCCTTTACATCCTACCTCATTCAACACCGCCGGCCACTCCTCTACAATTTCCAACCCCTCCTCTCTCTAAGTAAAAATTTTTTTCCAAAATTTCATTGGGGGCCAATGCCCCCAATTGACCCTAGCTGCCTCCGCCCCTCTGAGAATAGCACCTTAAATGCCACTAATCCATTTGTATGCTTCCTCTTCTTTTAATATTCAATTTGCATTCGTTTTATATTTATTCTAAATTTGCATTTGCATTTAATTTCTGTTTTATTTGCATTTTCATTTGACATTTGCAATTGTTTTTAATTTCATTTTCATCTCTATTATATTTCAATTTTTGTTTCATTTTCATTTACATTTTTTTTATAATTACATTTTCCTTTCTTTTAATAATAATAATAATAATAATAATAATAATAATCTTAGATTTAATTATTTATCTTTTTTTATTTTATCATTAAATTTTTGACAAATTGCAATTATAATCTCAATAAAAAATAACCATAATTTATTTTTAAATCTAGTAAATTTGAATGTCAAACCTAGTATGAACGGTAAAGAATGTTCACTTTGAAGTCTTGATTAATATATTACTTTTTTTTTCGGAAAGAGTGGTTAATATATTACTTAAATATATAAATGAAATTTTAACTTTTTTTTTAAATAAATAAAAGAATTTCCACATATTAGAGGCCCAATTTATATGACCAATCATATTTAAATTAAAGCCCATTAACAAATAATGGGTTTATCGAAGCCTAAGCCTTAATAGCGCATGCAACTTATGGCCGCGCACCAGTTATAGAAACTCAAGTTCAATGTAAACATGTATAAAAGAGATGACAAAACTAATATTTTTTTAACTTTTGTTGATAAAATTAGTCTATTTTTTAACTTTTATTGACAAAATTAATTACCTATTATTTATCCCCCATTTAACCTACCAAGAAACCGAAAAAAAAAGAGAAAAAATTATTGTCATTCTCTAATCAAATTACACAAAATATACACCCTAAAAACACGCAAAATCAAAACAAAAAATCATCAAACAAAGAAAAATAACTTTCCAATCAACTAAACAACTTTTTAAGATCCAAAAACCAATCAAAAACAGCAAAATGAGCACCAAAATAAGAGGAAAAAAACTAACAAATCAAAATTAACAAACATACAAAAACCTCAAGAACATTGGCCAACAATTGCAGTAATAAAAACAAAAGAAAAATAGATGGAAAAAGTGTAAAAACAACATAATAATAAGAAAAAATGTAGAATTTTAGTCCAACATAATCTGAAAATCAAAATCACATAAAAACATGTTTATAGCACCAAAAAAAATATCACAAAATGCAGCAACTATAATAGCCACAAGAGTAACAAAAATTAAGCAAAAAAGGCAACCAAACAAGAGTAAAAACACAAGAAAAATAGTCACAAAAAGTCAGCGATACCAGAATCAAATAAGCTACAAAAACAGCAACAAAAAGCACAAGAAAATCCAAAAAAACCAAAAATTCCATCATCTCACATATTAATCCAACCTGTCCATATTTTCCACCATGAAAAATCAAAGATAAAACACAATAATAACATTCAAAATCAACAAAATAAAGCAACAAAATTGTAAAATTTCAAATCACAAAAATTTGAAGTTAAAAAATCAAGAAACCAAAAATAATCAAAACATATCAAAAAAAAAAAAAAACATATCCAAGTCCATCTCTAGATTCCCTGTAGACAAGAACATCCCGCCTTGCAAAAGTAACAAGCTCAATATCCCTCATAATATCCGGAAAAGTAAGCAATCGATCGGGAATGTTTCAAATTCCAGCATCATAAAAATCTGAGATGCTGTTTATTAACCGTCGTCTCTGTGCCTTAGTCAATTGAAGTCTGTCTGCAATAGTATACCCCAACCAATTATCGTGCCAGAACGACAATGAAGAGTTCTGTGCAGGGATCCATTGACAATAACTAAAAATCCAGTCCAAGCTCTGTTTCACAGAATGCCAGATTGTTGACCCAAGGAAAGCATGTCGAATTTTCCCATGAAATAGAAAGCGAACCCTCAGAAAATTATAAACAAAGGAGGCCCTTGAAACGATCTTAAAGGCCAACTTACAAAGCATTGCTTTATTCAGGGTTCGAAGACGTCTGAGACCCAATCCACCCTCCTCATAAGACCTACAGACCAAGGTCCACTTAACAGTTGTTGCTGACCGACTAAGTACTT
>CATIWJ010149462.1:0-16447 GCA_949640765.1 Croton laevigatus | reverse complement strand
ATTCTCCTTTGAAGCGGCTCACACTTCACACTCACATAGGTGATCCCTAAACATGTATTCCATAAATACACTATTTGATCAATCTTATGTCAAACTTAGAAATCATTAAAAACCTTTCATTTTAGGTTTATCCTTATTTCTGAACATTGTCTCATCATGAGAATGGATTTAATAATTTGACAATGTTGGACCATCAAATACAACTTTGTTTTCTCTTTGAACCTAGATCTTAGGATCTCTAGTCTACTAGGTAGAGTTACCGCTATGATGATTTGTCCTAGGCCACAATCCTATTCCCCTCGATGATTTTTCAACTAACTCTCTAGATAGGCCTTTTGTTAACGGATCCGACGTGTTATCTTTTTATCTTACATAATCAATAGAGATAACTCCACTAGAGATTAATTGTCTAACAGTGTTATGTCGTCGACGTATGTGACGAGATTTTCCATTGTACATAACACTTCCAGCCCTTCTGATAACTGCTTAACTATCACAATGTATGCTTATCGGAGTTAACGGTTTGGGCCAGAACGGAATATCTTCTAAGAAATTTCAAAGCCATTCTGCTTCTTTACGGGCTTTGTCCAAAGCTATGAACTCAGCTTCCATTGTAGAACGGGTGATGCAAGTTTGCTTAGAGGATTTCCAAGACACATATCCACTAGTCGATTTGCTTTCGGTTGAACTGGTGATCCAATTTGCATCACTATAACCTTCAATCACTGCTGGATAATTTTTTGTAACGCAAAGCAAAATTTTAGGTATGTTTTAAATATCCCAAAACACGTCTCATTGCCATCCAATGCATTTTATTTGGATTACTCGTGTACCGACTAAGTTTACTTATTGCACAAGCGATATCTAGTTGAGTATAATTCATGATGTACATTAGACATCCTAAAACTTTAGCGTAATCCACTTGAGACTCACTTTCACCTTTGTTCTTTGTAAGAGCAAGGTTTAAGTCTATTGGTGTTTTCACTTGAAATTCAAATACTTGAACTTGTCAAGTACTTTTTCAATATAGTGAGACTATGATAGTGCTAGATCTTAAGGAGTTCTGTAGATTTTTATTCCTAAAATAAAATATGTAACTCCTAAGTCTTTCATATCAAATGATTTGGATAGCATTCGTTTTATGGCATTAATGTCAATAATATTTTTACTCATTATTAACATGTCATCCATATATAGACAAACAATGACTTCATGATTAGGAGTGTCTTTGATATATACACATTTATCGCACACATTAATCTTGAATCCATTTGACAACATTATTTTGTCAAATTTAGTGTGCCATTTTTTAGGTGCTTGTTTAAGTCCATACAAAGACTTAACAAGTCAACAAACTTTATTTTCTTGTTCGGGGATAATAAACCCTTCGGGTTGTTTCATATAGATTTCTTCCTCCAATTCGCCATTTAAAAAGGCTATTTTCACACCCATTTGATGGATTTGAAGACCATACACAGCAGCCAAAGCAATTAACAATTGAATTGATGTAATTCTTGTGACTGGTGAGTATGTGTCAAAGTAGTCAAGACTTTCTTTTTGTCTAAACCTTTTGACAACTAATCTTGCCTTATACTTGTCAATAGTTCCATCATCTTTCAATTTTCTTTTAAAAATCCATTTATAATGGCTTATTACCTAGAGGAAGATTAACCAATTCCCACATATGGTTACTTAATATGGATTCAATTTCACTATTGACTACTTCTTTCCAATATTGAGCTTAAGAAGAATTCATTGCTTCCTTAAAAGTTTGAGGCTCATTTTCCAACAGAAATGCTAGAAAATCTGGACCAAAAGATGTAGGTACCCTTTGATATTTACTACGTCGTGGTTCCTCAATATTGGGCACATTTTCCTCAATAATTTCCCAAGGTCGCTTGGAAATTTCACCAAGTGTTTCACCTTCATTCTTATACGGGAAAATGTCTTCAAAGAACTCAGCATTATCTGATTCTATTATAGTATTAAAATGAATATTGGGAATTTCTAATTTATATACCAGAAAATGATATGCTTTATTGTTTGCATATCCAATAAAAATACAATCTATTGTTTTCAGTCCTATTTTAACCTGTTTCAGTTTAGGAACTTGTACTTTTGGTAGACACCCTCACACTTTGAAGTAATTCAAGTTTGGTTTTCTACCTTTTCATTTTATATGGAATGGTTTGTGTCTTACTGTAAAGTACTCTATTAAGTATCTATGCAGCTGTAAGAACAGCTTCCCCCCCCACAAGTTCTGAGGTAAACCAAAACTTAATAGCAAAGCATTCATCATTTTTTCAATGTTCGATTCTTCCTTTCCGCAACTCTATTCTGTTCTGTTGTATAACGAGCTGTCATTACTGTAAGGTTTGTTTTTTCTACCTTTTCATTTTTCATATGGAATGGTTTGTGTCTTACTGTAAGGTACTCTATTGAGTATCTGTGCACCCACAAGTTCTGAGGTAAACCAGAACTTAGTAGCAAAGCATTCATCATTTTTTTTCAATGTTCGATTCTTTCTTTTCGCAACTCCATTCTATTGTGTTGTATAAGGAGCTGTCATTTAATGAATTATTCCATTCTCTAGACATATTTGCTGAAATGGAAATTCATAATCACGACCTCTATCACTTCTGATCATTTTAATCTTTTTATTAAGCTAATCTTCAACTTCATGTTTATATTGTTTGAATGCATCAATTGCTTCGTCTTTACTATTAAGTAAATATACATAGCAATATCTAGTACAATCGTCAATAAAAGTTATGAAATACTTTTTTCCACTGCGAGATGGTATTGACTGCATATCGCAAATGTCTGTATGAATCAAGTCCAAAGGTTCGGAATTCCTTTCAATGAAATTATAGGGATGTTTTGCAAATTTTAATTCAACACATACTTGACATTTGCATTTATTACATTCAAACTTTGACAATATTTCCATGTTTATCATTTTCTGTAAAGATTTGTAATTAACATGTCCCAAACGTACATGCCATAAGTTATTTGTCTCAAGTAAGTAAGCGAAAGAATCATTATTATTATTATTATTATTATTAATTGTCATTACATTGAGCTTGAAAAGGCCATCACAAAAATAACCATCTTCCACATACATATCATTTTTGCTAATTACAACTTCATCAGAAACAAATACAATCTTAAATTTATTCTTGACCAGAAGTGATGTCAAGACCAAATTTTTACGGATTTTATGCATATAGAGGACATTCTTCAGTGTCAGAATTTTGCTCGATGTCATTTTCAGGCAAATATTTCCAACTCCTTCTATTTTAGAAGTTGAAGAATTTTCCATTTGCAGAGTCCAGCCAAAGTATAGGAAGAAAACATCCCTTTTATAGCACAAACATGGAGGGTAGCAGCAGAGTCAATTCATCATTCCTTTGGGTTTCCTACCAAGTTGCACTCGAAAATAAAATTACACAAATTATCAATCTCCATATCATCGGTTTCGACAATATTGGCTTGACTCTTATTTTTATTCTTATGTTTGTGTGCTCGGCATTCCGAGGATCTACGTCCAAACTTACCACAATTATTGCAATTACATTTGAACCTTTTCTTGCTATGTGGTTTGTTGGACCAGCATTCTTCTTTCGCTTTTTGGCGTTAGGAGCATATTCCACCATATTTGCTCCTTGAATGGATAACTGTCCAAGGCTTCTTTTTTCAGCGAACCTATTATCTTCTTCAATTTTCAGTCGGACAATAAGGTCTTCAAGCATCATTTCCTTACGCTTATGTTTCAAGTAATTTTTAAAGTCCTTCCATACGGAAGGTAACTTTTCTATGAAAGCAGCAACTTGAAATGCTTTATTAATAATTATGCCTTCATCAAGAAGATCATGAATTATTACTTGAAGTTCTTGGGCTTGTGTCACAATAGCCTTAAAATCAACCATTTTATATTCAAGAAATTTGGCTGCCACAAATTTCTTCAAATCAGCATCTTCAGTCTTATATTTCTTCTCAAGTGCTTTCCACAATTCTTTGGAAGTAGAAATAGTGCTATAGACATTATAAAGAGTATCATCCATTCCGCTTAAAATATAATTCCTGCAAAGGAAGTCGGAGTATTTCCAGGCTTCGATTACAAGAAATCTATCCTTTTCGAACACCTGTTCATCCAGGTTTGGAACCTCTTCTTTGATGAACTTTTGTAAACTCAACGTCGTGAGATAAAAGAACATATTTTGAAGTCTACACCGGAAAAACTTACCAGGTTTTTGCGCTGGTGTAGGAGCGTGTGTAACTTGGTTAGGAACAACAGTGTTCATTTCATATCCCATTTCTGAAAATTAAACCAATACTTTATTAAAAAAAATTACTAATACAAACTTGGAGTAGAAAATCACAAAGATTTTAATCTCCAAAACAAAACAATGAGTAGAAAACCACAAAGGTTTTAATCTCAATAGGAGTAGAAAATCCAAAGATTTTAGTCTCCAAAATTTTGAGTAGAAAACCACGAAGGTTTTAATCTCGATAGGAGTAGAAAATCCGAAGATTTTAGTCTCTAACAAATTAATAATAAAATGAAAATTAAATAATAAACAAATGCATCCAAGTAGAAAACCACAAAGGTTTTAGTATTGGAAACAAAAAATAATATAAAGAGACAAATAATAATTTCAAGTAGAAAACCACAAGGGTTTTAATCTTGGAAGAAATTAAAATAAGTATATGAAAGAAATAAAAAGATAAATTCCTTAAGATTATTACTGTCGTAGTACTTATATTAATTTATAATAATTAAATAAATAATGCTATAACTTATATTAATTTAAAGCAACAAAAATTAATAAAGTTATAACAAATAAAATTGCAATAAAACTTAAAGCAATTAAAAATTAATAATTATATATCAAATAAATTAAATGCAATAAAATAAATAGCGAACCAACAAAATTTATTGTTTGTCCTTAAGAAATTTATTCCCCTCTCGGTACCCAAGGTTAATTGAATAATTCCTCCCATGATAAAACGGTATAGAATATTACCGGTATAACGGTACTTCAAACGCCGTTAATGACAAACTCAAAAGAACGGAGTGAATCACAGGACTCGATGAATTTAAGAGGAGAAATGAAGAAAGGAATATGCAGAATTTTTGTTTGAAAATTCTGAATTTTGAAGTGAAAAACGTTGGGGTTGGGTTGGTATTTATAGAAATGAAGGGTGCAACTTGAAAAGTTGCAATGGTTCGGGTGGCTGGTGGTTGAACCTAAACCGAATGGTTATAAGCCAACGGTTATAAACCCTTTTTTTCTTTTTTCTTTTTTACATTTTCAAACCATGTAACTGCTACTTGGGCCTTTTGGTTGCAAACCGAACACTATATTTGTTGGTTTCAACTATTTTGCTTTTCGGCTTTTGTCCGAAGTCGAGCCGAGTGAGTGAAAACGATGACAACGCGAGGGCTCAACCTCTTTCCAACCCATTTAATTGCCACAATGGATTACTTTATTTATAAACCCATTTCTATTTTGTTATTTAACAAATGTGGGATAAATAACAAAACTCACATTTCCATTCACACCATTTAAAATATTATATATATATATATATATATATATATATATTTCAACATATTCCCCATAAAGAAAAATTTGAATATTAAAGCAAAGAGTAAAACATTCGCTTTTCAATTTCATTTTTCAAACCAGCATATATATTCATTAATGTTTGGTTAAACTGTTGGGTTTACTTGACATGTTGTAAACTTGAAAGAGCAAGTTTTCCCATTCCTAATTTCTTGAGTGTGATATAATTGTTAGAAACGCGTTAGTTTCATAAATAAATAAACAATAACGGATCATAGATATGATTAGAAATTACAGCAGTAATATAAATAATAATAATGAACCACAAACGAAGAATTAATTAACGATAAACCTTATCAACGATAAAGGAGATGAAGATGCAGAAAAGCTGAGGCCTGTATGAACAGTCTCCTTAAGACAAGATTTGTCCGTACTAGACAACTATCTCCCAGGATACAACAGCGAGCGTAGGCGAATATAACCGCGAGCAGAGCTTATCACCGAATCCTAGATCTAGAGACTGCCCAAAACGAAAATAGAAGGAAAAGATTTTCGGATTTTATTGATATAAAATTCGGAATTTATGTTTAGGAAAACGTGGAACTATCTTCTATCTCGCAAAAATAAAAGCTAGCACCTCTTTATATAGGCAGCCTGTAGGAGAAACTGAAGGAGTCTTCTGGTTGTATTTAAGCAAGATTCGGATTCAGTCGTTAAATCTGATTAAGACAACTAAACGGATAAGGGATAAGGTTTTAATTCATATATAATTAAAACACTGCTAATTCGTATTGAATTAGAACTCCAAAAACGTCGACAGTAGTAAAAATGGGCTAGGCTCATAATAAGCCCATTTGGTTCGGCATTCGCAATGCGTACGACGTGCGGGCACGCCATGGAACTAGCAGGACTGAACTGGGATTTGCACACCCCCCCCCACGCGCCTCCGTGCGTGAAAGTGTATAACTTAGGCTTATAATGTTACACCTTACAAAATGATCATTCATTATAAACCACACCAACATCCCCATTCCTATGCAATGTGGGATTTGGATCCTTTTAGCCTATTTAAACATTTGTCTCAAGCTAACTTTGAGCTTCAATTTCTCATTCACCTTAAATCTGTTTTGAGCATGTAATATACCATTGGAACGCTCTCATTGTGTAGAATACATTGACACATTTCAAGTTATTCAAAACATAATTTTTCTCATAAATTATTATGCTTAAAATTGACTAAACACACCAATATTTTCAACAATCCCCCACATAAATAAAAATTGAAAACGAAACAGAATTTTCAAAATTTGAAGTGGTGATAAGACGCTACAGTCAAAATTTGCATAGGATAGGTAGGTAGGCTTTAACCTTTGAACCTTCCCTTATGCAAGTATGTTTACTTTACTGGCTGACTAGTAGACACGATGTCCTTGAACTATTCTGCCATTGGTGTAAACGATGACATACCCCACACAAATACCAACATATCGCGGTTTTGGTTCTCATGGTTATGCCCGTTATGGTCATGGACATCACCTGGTTCTGTGAGAGTTTCAAAGAGCTAGGCCCCACTAGCCTCCTTTGAAGCGACCCCACTTCACTCTAACATATGTGACCTCTTTTGCTTAATTCTTGAAGCACAAAGAGTCATTAAAAGTATAGCTTACCCTTTTTCACGTTTTATCACTGTTTACATCATAGGAATGGACATAGGGCTGAACCCTCACAGTGATCAACAAGGTTTATGCAATTAGGTTGTCCCATTGAACCAAGTTCTTGGAATCTCCAGTCAGCATGGTTGGGTTTTCCTTCACATAACGCCTTAAATATTCATGGGCTTTAGTCTCATTCCTTTCGATGTTTTAACAACTTGATCTCGATTCAAACTTTAGGTTAGCAGATCTGCAATGTTATCCTATGACTCTACAAAGTCAATAGAGATAACTTTCGTTGAGATCAGTTGCCTCATGATGTTATGTCGACAACGCATGTGTCTAGACTTGCCGTTGTACATAACATTCTGCGCCCTATTAATTGCTGCTTGATCGTCGTAGTGAATACAAATAGCAGGCACAGATTTTGACCATTAAGGAATATCCTCCAAGAAATTTTGAAGTCATTTTGCTTCTTCTCCAGCTTTATCAAAAGCTACAAACTCAACATCCATGGTGGATCTGGTTATGATCGTTTATCTTGAGGATTTCCACAATAGAGCTCCTCCTAAAGTGAACATGTATTCATTTGTTCCTTTGGAGTTTTTTTTAATATCAGCAATCCAACTTGCATCAGAGTATCCTTCCATCACTGCAGGATCTCTCGAATAGTGCAGTATATAACTACATGTATAGCTCAAATACCTCAATATTTCCATAATTGCCTTCTAGTGAATCTCTGTAGGATTACTGGTATGCTTACTTAAACTGCTCACAGTGAAAGTAATATCAGGTCTTGTACAACTTGAAAGTACATTAGACTGCCTATTACCCTTGCATATTCCACTTGGTTTATGCCATCACTTTTGTTCTTGGATAAATATTGACTAATGTCTAACAAAGTTCTAGCTATACCAGAATCACCCTTGTTAAACTTATCAAGTATTTTATCAACATAGTGTGACTTAGATAAAATAAGACCATCAGGTGAACGTTTAACTAGAATGCCTCAAATGACATCCACTGATCCCATATTGTTCATGTCAAATTTTGAATTTAACATATCATTGATACTCTTTGCCATTTTCTCATTACTTCTCACAATAAGTATATCATCAACATACAAATATAAGATAACTTATCCTACATCAATAGTTTTGATATAAACACATTTGTCACACTTATTGATATGATAACCAGTAGTTATCATAACCTCATCAAACTTTTGATGCCATTGTTTTGGTGCTTGCTTTAAACCATATAAAGACTTCACCAATTTCCAAACTTTCCTTTCTTGATCAGGAGTTACGCAACCTACTGGTTGTTCCATATGGATTTTTTCTTCAAGATCTCCATTCAGAAAAGCAATTTCCCACATCCATTTGATGTACTTCCGCAAAGCGGCAATTGCAAGTATCATCCTTATGGAAGTTATTCTCGACACAAGAGAATACGTATCAAAGTAACCAATGCCTTCTTTTTGTTTATAATTTTTTTATAACCAATCTAGCCTTATACTTATCAATTATTCCATCTGCTTTCATTTTTCGTTTAAAAATCCATTTAGAACTTAGTGGTTTAGTTCCAAGAGAAAGATCCACTAATTCCCTCGTATAGTTCTACAGTATGGAATCCAATTCACTCCTTATGGTTTCTTTCCATAAAGGACTTTCTGTTGAACTTACAGCTTCACTACAAGTTTGAGGTTCTACCTCTAACATGTAGGTTAGAAAATCTGGTCAAAAAGATTTTTCTACCCTTGCCTTTTTACTTTCTATAGACTCTACCTCTAATTCTGTATCATCCTCCAATGGAGGATCTTCTTCAACCACTTGGTGAAGATTATCAGTATTTTCAACATCCAATTGTTGAATATCATGACTATTTTCCCCTTCAATAGTCTCATGAGACCATTTGGATCTTAATCCAGTGTCTCTTAATTTGCATGAAAATAAATTCTCAAAGAATGAAGAGTCCTTCGATTCCAAAATAGTGTTCTTGTGAATATTTGGATTTTTAGATTCATGCACAAGAAACCGATATGCATTACTATGTTTTGCATATCCAATTAAGATACAATCCAACATCTTTGGACCAATCTTCATTTTCTTTGGTAATGGGGCCATTACCTTGCAAGACACCCCCACACTTTTAAGTAATTATAGAAAGGTTTTCTACCTTTCCATAACTCATAAGGAATCTTGTCTTGTCTTTTATAGGGTACCTTATTTAAAAGGAAATTAGCTAACAAATTAGCTTCCCCCCTCCCCCCCCCCACATATTCTACAGCAACCCAGAACTAGAAAGCATTGCATTAACTTATTTCTTGTAGAAATAAATTAAAATTATTTAATTTCTTTCCTAACACAGAGGAAAAGTTATAAATAATTTTATCTTGAATTGTACCTTTTAAAATTTACACGAATTTTAATGGTACCCAAAATTATTTAATTAACACATAGTTTAATTAAATTTACCACTGTATCAAATAATTTTTGATACTCAAATAAACAAATTATTTGATTCACTGTATCCACACTAGGGAACTTTTTACCACCTTAATTTCTCTATTAAGTTGGTTTTCTTTTTATAGAGAACAAATTTCTTTAATGTTTCTTCTTTGTTTTTAAGCAAATATACAAAACAAAATTTTATTTGTTATCACAGAAATGAAACAATTTTGACAAACCAATTTTTGACAAAATAATTTCGCTTCTTATGTCTCATGTCGAACGAAACAATTTCGTTCTTCTATGCACCGTCCAAATGGTTCGCTTTGTCTCGTCCAATGAGACGCATGAATATTAATTTATTTTCCTTATACATTCAAAACGAATATAATAATAAGGTATGACAAATTTCATAATCCTTACTAGTTTATTACGTGAAATCCATTTTCACGTTTACCGTCTCTATTTACAAATATAGAGTAATAATTATTCTTTAAAATAATTGGTCCACCATATGAAGCCACTTTCACATTTTTAATGGTCCTTAAATTATTTAATTAAAACAATAATTTAATTAAATCTTCCATTAAACAAAATTGAATTTTTGATATTCAAACAATAAAATTATTTAAATAATGGTGTCCAAATAATAATACCATTTAAATTGCTCAAAAGGATGAATTTGTAAAACAAATAAAGTTTAAAGGGCCATTATGCAAACTGTGAAAGTCTGAGCACTAGTAGTGAAAATAGAATAAGATATAGGGCCAAAAAAGGGATTTTCTCATCTTCTTCACGCAGAAAATGCAAACGCTCGCGTCTAGCAGCAGTCCAGCCGCCATGGCTGACCAGCCTTCCAGAGGTCGAACACCTATTGTGTTTCCGGTGGTCCATCGATCCAACGCCGATGAAGCCTTGATGACCCAGGAATTGACGCAAAGAACAGAGGGAAAACAGAGGCGTCTTTCGAGCCTTCAGTCGCCGTCGCACCGCCGCAAAGGTCCAGGTGAGCTGCGTCGGCCTAATTCCTTCGCCTGGCTCTACATCAGTATCCTGGACGAAGTTGATTCACGAAGAACTTCTGGATTCTTTGATTCGATTTCCAGAATCGATTCTAACTTCTAGACGGAGCTGCACCATCGTAAGCAGCCACACCGCCTGAGACCAACCCTCGCCGGTGTCCGCTGCTTAGCCCGCCGTCAGAGGCAACTCCAGTGTCACCTAGCCGGGCCCAAATGAAGACGAAGACATGTTCTTCGTTCTTCCTTCAATTTCATTTTTTTAAATTAATACTAATTTACTTAACTAAACTAAGGAACAAATCTTGATTCCCATAATCAAGATGTGTGAACCGAATTCACATTAATCACTTGCCATAATTCCTTTCAAATGAATTTAACAAACAATTGTTCAAGCTCATCCTAGAGCTAGAACCAGAAATCTCAATTCGAGGACTAACTAGTCCAAAACAAACAAGACCAATAGAACTACGTTGTCCATTTTGATTTCTAAAACCAGTACCAATAAGACCACTTTATCCATTTTGATTTTCAATATCATTGTCTTCAATGATTGGGATCAAATCACCCATAATATTTAAACAAAACAAATCAGATTAGTGAATAAATCTGAAAACAACTAAAGTAGAATTCTGAATTTAATCAAGTAATTCGGTATTGTTATTCTCCAAGTCCATAACAGTCAAATTAGATTCTCCAACGTTAAGGTAAATCCAGTTAGGGTATCCCTGCAATTCCTAATCAAAATCTCGTCTTAAGATTGTTAGAAACGCGTTAGTTTCATAAATAAATAAACAAGAACGGATCATAGATATGATTAGAAATTACAGCAGTAATATAAATAATAATAATGAGCCATAAACAAAGAATTAATTAACGATAAATCTTATCAACGATAAAGGAGATGGAGATGCAGAAAAACTGAGGCATGTATGAACAGTCTCCTTAAGACAAGATTTGTCCGTACTAGACAACTGTCTCCCAGGATACAACAGCGAGCGTAGGCAAACACAACTGCGAGCAGAGCTTATTACCGAATCATAGATCTAGAGACTGCCCAAAATGAAAATAGAAGGAAAAGATTTTCGGATTTTATGTTTAGGAAAACGTGGAACTGTCTTCTATCTCGCGAAAATAGAAGCTAGCACCTCTTTATATAGGTAGCCTGTAGGAGAAACTGAAGGAGTCTTTTGGCTGTGTTTAAGCAGATTTGGGTTCAGTCTTTGAATATGATTAAGACAACTAAACGGATAAGGGATAAGGTTTTAAACACTGCTAATTCGTATTGAATTAGAACTCCAAAAACGTTGACAGTGCACGCCATAGAACTAGCAGAACCAAACTGGGATTTGCACGCCATAAAACGTTTTGAGTATATAATATACCGTTGGAACGCTCTCATTGTGTAGAATATATTGACACATTTCAAGTTATTTAAAACACAATTTTTCTCATAAATTATTATGCTCAAAATTCACTAAACACACTAAAATTTCCAGCAATAATGGACCAATGCAATGAATATGAATCAATTGACTCAAAATTGTAGACATAATTATCATACTCTTCTTTTTGGTCCATACATTTTGAATACATTAAAATCTTAATCAGGTGTACGTGGTCTTAAATCCTATAGTGTTAATTGCTCGTGTTAAAAATGTTATATTAAGCTTAATTGAAAGATTTTTTATTTGATTTTGGTTGGTTCATTTAACATTTTGTTCGATGGTCTTTTACGTTTCTTGATAAGGAAGGGGTAGGCCATATTTTGTATCGTCAAATTCAAAGGAGAAAACCATCCATTTCATTGAAAAACTTTATCATCTTGTATATTGTTTTAAATAATAGTGAAATTTCATGTTCTGGTGGAATTTATTAATTGTATAGGCTAACATTTTAGTTCAGCCAAATATAATTTACTATTACAAATGGAACAAGAAAAAGTTTAAATTATGTCTCACCATAGCCCAATTATTAAGGTATTAAACAACATAAAAATTAAAAAATAATGATGTTATATGGGAATAATTATAGGATGGAACATTGACGACATGTCAGCAGCTGAAGTGTCGTAACCAACCAATAAAATTAAAATATATGGCATTAATTCAAATTACTTTTTTAAAATGGCTGTATTAAATAGATACATAATCAACTCTATTTAATAAAATTATTTGTTATTTTTTTAAAAGTAATTCAAATTAATGCCACGTATTTTAATTTTATTGGTTGGTTATGACACATCAACTGCTGATGTGCCGTCACTGTTCCATCCTATAATTATTCGTTATATGGAGTAATTTGCTATAAATGGATTCTACAACAACGTGATGTAATGACATTTACACTCTTTACAGTTAAAGCAGCTCATTAAATGCAATTTAACAAGAAATGGATTCAAATCTTGGAATAATCAGGAGTTTTCAATTTTGAGAGTTTAAATTTCTTTGTAAAATCACTCTATTGGATTTTCTGTGTTAGATTAGGAATAAGAGGTGAGTCACAGTTTGAAATTTCATTATATATTATAAATTATATTTGACTTATAATTTATAATGGGTAGATTAAAATTCTCTAAAATGCTAACCTACTATTTTGTACTGCAAATTCTTAGTTTAGCTGTTTTTACCGTAAAGTATTTTACCAATAAATATAAACATTAACCCTTTGATCCGATCCGATCCTATCCGAAGAAGATTGCTTGGTCTAGCATGTTTGATAAAAAAAAAAATTATATGAAAAAGAGAATGCCACCAAATAACCTAATACCATTGAACAAATAAAAGGGGCAGTATTGCAGAAGCAATGAAGGAAGAATCAAAGTCAGAGAAGGAAGTTAACCCAATTGAGCAATACATATAAAATCCCTGACATGATCATCCTCTTCTGGATCCCACTTTTGACAAAATTTTTATTGTTTGAAACAGAAAAAACTAAATATGTTCAAAAATCCAAATACTTTATTAGATGGACTATTGTGTGCTTTTTTTTCCATGTCAAAGGAATTTTCAAACATTTGTTCAACACTCCCACTTGACACGCTTATGTCATTTTTGGCTTATGTCATAATTTATAAATTCCATTTTTTTAATCAACTTTTTAATTTTATCTTTCACTTTTAATAATTATTTTTTGAACTAAATTGTTTTTAAATGATTAGATAATTAATTACAATTTTAATCGGTCAAGCTACAATGATGTTCAAAGAGAAAGAGAGGGTCCGCTAATAATCTTTCCTTCTAGCTTAAATTTTAAATTCGAGAAAATTTAATTGGATGGCACATGAGCTAGCAAGGAAATCTTTAAATTCGAATTTTGCTAAAAATATGTATGCTCAACTTTATCTTATTTGTAATCTCAAACAGAAGTTTATATAATATTAATAAAATGATATCTTTTGGGAAAAAAAATTTACAAGCACATCACCGATACATCACATAAATAATAAAGGTATTTATGCACTGCTTAAATCATATTAATCTTTTGTAATTTTAATCTGTTTGCTTAAAAAGTATTTTATATTTAACTATTAGTTACAAATGACAATAAAAGGAATAATATCTTCAATATCTTTTAGTATTTTGAGGACTATGTGCTAAACTAACAAATATAAAACATTGAAATGCTTGGTTGAAATATTATCATTCTATGGGCACATTTTGTAATCATGGAAGGTGCTAGAAACAATATTATTCGAGTCAATTTCAAATGGGTTAATTACTAATGCTCAAAAGCCCATGAAACATTGTGTTAAAAAAAGTCCATGAAATATAATTGATGTCCAAATACTAAAATTGTGTTGAGTAGGTTAAAATTGTATTTAGTAGGTCTATAAGGGAAAAAATGAATTTCAATGAGTCAAATGTCCTCTCATATTCTACCTTGAGGCACCCCTACAAAAAAATCCATGAATCCAAGAAATACAAGCACGAATTTGATATATGGGGCTGCGACAAATAAGCTCATTTCTTTTGGAACTACTTGTGTTAAACCAAAAGACCAACCTTTGAACAATTCTTCCAAAAAGCTTAGAGACCCATTGACAAGGCCCACCTTTAAACAAATTCAAAAGCCCATACCCATTCTTTTCAAACCCACCTTTGAGCAATAGACATGCCAAAACCTCTCGACAGCAAGAAAACACCTTTGGGCAAGAATACAAATGAATGTCTACTAAATATATTTACAATTTCTAATATATATATATATATATAATCTCAATTACGTATATAATTAAATGTAACATAGAGTTTCTTTTATTCATTGAAAATTTTTTTTGGGAGTTATTTTTGTATAAAGAAAATTATTTTTATATAAAGAAAATCCCACTAAGGTTGAAAAAACCTTATTACCCCTTCCATTTTTCGTTTTTAGCAAAGATCGGCATGTTGGCTGAGCTTAATGAGAGACAAGACAGCCATGTTTGTTAAATGAACGTTGACAATGAAAATTGTGTACAACTATTGACAACACAATTCCATTGTCAGCAGATATTTATTTATGTCAACTGATCATGTTTGTAATAGAATTGTTGGCCAAGAAGGGGACTGGGGGCATGGGTGGTTAGGACACTTTGATATGCGCCATCAACCCAGGTTCAATCCTCAATCCTCACATCAAGCTCCATCCCCTTTAACTTACTAACTGGGTGCGTGTGTATATCTATGTAAAAAAAATAATTGTTGGCCAAGAACATATTCAACACTTTATACTACCACAATAATATATATTAGCCTTCTGAACTAAAATATCGTATCATTAAACTCTCATATTTTAAAAATTTTATTCACGAATACTCTTCGTCCACGAGAAATTGAGACGGGTCTCAAACCGATAGAGGTGCGTGAAGCATTTCTTTGCCCAACCTCTACATGCAAAACGTTGTCGTTTTTCCCTTTAACTTTTATACCCCTCTCTTAGGCATTTCATCGAACAACTGGAATGCAGCATATGCAGATGTACATTCCAATTCCTCTTCCTCTAACTTGAATTTGTCTTGGCGTCTTTCTCTTCGTCTAAGCAATTGATTCTTCTCCTCTCCATCTGAACAGCTCATTTTCTATTTCATTTTCTTTTTCAAGCAGCTTGTTCCTAACTTTACATCATCTTCCTTTCCTTCTAACTTTGGGTACCGCAACGTTGCCAAAGTCTTTATAGTTTTAGAATTGTCTTTAGAGCTTGGATCATATGTTTTCTTCAAAATTATTTTTAGAACCCAAACTTTCTAAAGGTTTATTGCTTTCCATTAATTCTTGCATTTCTTTCTGATGTATAATGCGCACACTCTTTCTCATGTATAATGTGTACAACACCTTTTTTTTATTCCATGAAAATATTTGACTACGTGATTGGAGAAAGTTATCTTCATCTTAGTGAAACATTCATAAGGATTTATTTTGTGATTGACAACAAAGAAGAAGACAAGATGGCAGCAGCCTCACGCCCATTGCATTGAGGCCATTGTCGACATATATAACAACACTAGTAATGGCAGCATTATCTCCCACCTCGTTTGTTCCACAGGTTTCATTTACTTAGTAATAGATAGTTAAAAGAGAGAAAGAAAAATCATGAATTCAAGATGTGAAGAGTTATTCATCATCTACAGGTAGTTCCTTTTGTATAAGAGCAATGGCTAACGAATAAGAAAAGATGCAGTTTTGGTTATTGTCTCAGAAATTTTATCATACAAATGGAATGCAGAAATGTAAAACCCTCTGTTTTTGTGAAATTTGAGGTTTAGAAAAAAAAAAAAA
>CATIWJ010149449.1:0-13140 GCA_949640765.1 Croton laevigatus | reverse complement strand
CATGGAACTGATCTCGGAATTCGATACGAGAACACCCTTTTTCCAAATGAACTTGAATATGGACAACTGCCTTAACCAACTAATTAATTAATACAAAAGTAATGTATTTACTAATCAGTACTCTCTAAAATAGTATTATTTTTATATATATATAGATCCTAAACATCCAAAAAAGACTTTTAAAAAAAAGCAATAAAATACACAAAACGACTTATTTGACGTTCTAAGTATCAACAAGCATCAAATTGCTACCAATATATACAAGAGTTTAAAATTATCTTTTAATCTTGAATCGCAAAATCACCCAAAAATCAAGGGTTTTACACCATACCACAAGAACTTACGCTGGATTTTTTCCTATCTCGTTAGCCACACTTTTTGGGATTTTGAAAAGTGACACATAATACAACGGGAGGCTGTAGAGGACGGGTTTGATGAGGACTAATCTATTTTAATAAAATAAATAGAATGCATTGTCCCTCTATTTTAATAAAATTATACAAAAAAAATCTTTCGGTCTATTTTTTTTTATTAGAGATAATTGTAAAAAGATCAAAATATAATTTTATTGATCTTTTTAAAAAAATTAAAAAAATAAAAGGACTGAATGTGAAATTTGATAAGGTTTCGTAAGCACGAGAGAGGACGAACCGGAAGGAGCTACAGTGATGAACTGGTGGTGGTTGAGGTTGAGTTTTATTAATTTAAAAAAAGAAAAAAGATAACTTGGTCTCATTTAACGGTTTTAGGTCTTGGTCTTTTTATATGTAATGTATTTTGATTAGGTGGTAAAGACTTGGACCATATATTGATATATCCAAAAATCATTGGTAGATGATATAGGTACTTGAATCTAGAAGATAAATTAGCTTAAATTAGCAAAACAATAAATAAATAAAGATTAAATTATAGAGTTTCAACACTACATTCAACTTTATTTCAAAAAAAAACAACAAACAATGAAAAATTAATGCTTTAGGGCCGCATAGCAACAGCAGAGAATACAGTTTGTAGCAAAGTAAGCACTAAAAGTATGATTGCTGCAATTGTAGAAGCAGCTCTAAATGGAGTACAAAAATACACTTGTCTTAGCATTGCTTTCCACCTATGATAAGGCACATCATAGTATTCATTCAGCCGTCTACAAGTTTTTCCGTAAAGGTTGTAATCTTCAACAATTTGCCATCCAAGTTTATTAATAAGTTTGGCAGCTGTTTGGTTATCCCCAAGCCAATTCACCATAATTTTCTTCTGAATAAGTAACTCCACATCTTTAGCAGTGTTGATCAAAGAATCCATAAAGCCTATGTAGTTGCATATTTTAGTAACATTTAGGCAGTGACACTGTTCAAACGCCATGATGTTTCTAATATGAATTTCCGTACGATCTTCTAATTTAAAGAATGGCATTACCAATTTCCCGTTATGAAATTGTACGTCGAGCAAGCATTTGCTTTGGCTCACCACAAACTCCACTCCCGCCGCATGCAGCTCAACTGCGCAGTATCGAAGTTCGTTTTCTTCTTCCTTTTGTTCTTCGTCTTCATTCTTTTGTTTGGGAATTCCTCCGTTTTCATTCTTGTTTCCTAACTTATGATTTAAGTGTAGAATGAAATTTTTAACTTTCCTCGGGAAACTCTTGTAGTGGTTGTAACAATTTGAGAAGTAAGTCGGATTTGAGGTGTTTGTTTCATTTGAGGTGTTTGTTTCAGAAGTGAGAGGAAGATGAAAATACCTAAGTAAATGTGTAAAATGTTTTGTATCTTCTGGAAATTCTTTAACTTGTTGATTGAAATGGGCAAAGAAAAAGAGAGTAAGATCAGCAAAAGAAGAATGTTCTTCGTAAGAACTAAAGGCAAGGTCATATAGATCTTTAAGAATAAAAAATGGAAGCTGATTTTCAAGTAGTGCCAGGTCTTCCAATAAATCCGATCTCATTCTGGAAGTATCAAAGATTAAGTACTTATCATCATCATCCATATACCTTTTGAAAAGTATAATGACGAAAGCGGAATCCACCAGAACCATTTTGACAAACTCTTCACTTGAGAGATAATCAATGCTCTCTGCATAACATTCTCGAATTCTTGTTTCCTTCTCTCTAATGTAGCTCACTAGATCATCCAAGCTCAATTCAGGTTTAATCTCTGCAAGAAAATGTTGTAGATATCGCAACTTCTCAGTTTTCATCTTCCTTAGTGTTTCTTGGGCATGGTGAAGGGGACCGACAGAAACTATATGAGGAGTGTATGCTTCTGGATTTATATCGCGTAATTTCTTCAGAACTCTGTATATACAAGGTTCAGAAGACAACGGAGGCCCCAAACTCGATATTGTTAACCTTATGTCATCTACCAATTTCTTGTTTGGATATTGAACTTTGCTCGGTCCTGACTTTTCTCTTTCTATTTCTTGATGAATTTCTGTCATTTCCTGCCAAAAAAATATTACAAATGTAGCATAGGAATTGGAAAAAATTAAGTTCTGCTCGGAAAATTCACTTGGTTCTATGCTTCAACTTTCTTCTTGTAACTCTCTATTAGTTTTTTTATCAATTCTCTTAGTCCTTAATAATATATCACTCAATTATCAAAAAAAAAAATAGTAGACTAGGTTTAACTAGTTTTCGGACTAATTTTTATAACTTTAATATGAATAGAGTACTTAATAATTCATTTTACATTTTTTTTTTCCCACATGTTCTTGATCTATTATATGGAATTAATATATTAAATTAATTAGGAATTGTAATACTAGTATAAAATATCTATACTTTCAATTAAAATTTTTAAATAATCTGAATTTTAAATTTAAAATGCTTGGAACGAGAAAAACCATAAATGGGTTCTAAAATATTTTTTTAACTAAAAAAATTATTAATTTTGTATCTAAACTTTGATTGCAATCAATCATTCATATACCTCAAATTATTTTGCTTAAACTTTTTCACTTCACACATTAACGATATAATTAATACATTTAATTTAAGAAAACTTAAAAATTCCAAATTACTATTAATTAGAATAACCTACACCATATAACTATAAATTAAATTCAATATGTTTAAATTACCTTTAATTTCCTCGATGCCAAGCAGATGCTATTGTGAATTAATTTCTTAGATTGAGATTTTTCCATTTTTTTTATAAGAGAACTGAAAAAAAATTAAACAAGATCATCAGAATTACCTTTAGTTAATGTTGCTGAAGACAAAGAGATGACTGTGGCCTAATTTCTTCTTTTATTACTTATATTTTTCCTTTGAGGGAATTAGAGTGAATGAAATGGGAGGTTTTTATAAGATGGAATTGAAGCACCTCTCATGGGACTACTAAAATTCTTATCTCTAGTACCGTCTTTTTATACATTTAAAATTCTTATCTCTACTAAAAATGGCTAATTCTCGAAAATAGTGACAGAAATAAATAAGTCGTGTCTCATCTAAATTGTTTCTTTACCATGAATAAAAATACAGCATTAGTTTTGACTGAAACAACACTAATATACTAGAAAAACTAAAAAAATTTATGTGATGATCAAATAATTTTTTAGCATTTCCAGCAAATATATGTTATTTCAATTAAAACTAATGTCATATTTGTAATCGGAACATAAAAACATTCAATTGAGACATAATTTGTTAATTTTCATTTTTGTTTCCAGCGAAAAAAGATAAAATAATATAATTTTCTAAAATACAAGAACAAAAGAGTCTATTTCAAAAAACACTGAAAAAATATAAATTAAGTAAAAATCAGGGACAAATATTAAGTAAAAATTAGAGACAATTATAATTTTTCTATATATATATATAATTTAGAAACATAATTGAAAAAGTGGACAATATTTAAAATTAATCGTAGAAAAAAGTGGGATTACAAAATACAATCACGGGAATAAAAGGAAGCTAATATTGTTAACTAACTATATGTGGCATTTTCTAGACCTAGTTAATGCAGTGTGTTAAATGGGCCTATTTCAAGCCCATGAAAGTTTAATTTAAATGATTTTTACCGGTCCGGTCCGATGGTTTTCCCCATTTCTACGATTGAACCTGATTTTTGTCTGATTTCCGGTCCTTTATCTCATTTGAACCAAATTGGTGATTGGTTTATGATTAAACCGGTCCGATTCGATTTTAATAACATCGGAAAAATCCATTAATACAATTAAACTGTTAAATTTATACATAGGCTGCGTTTTGAAATTGGGATAAAACAGACTCTTCTCTTCCCATTTCTTGATGAATTTTTTTCGTCTTTAGGAGAAAAAAAAATAAAAAATAAAAAATTAATACAGCTTACAATATCTATTAATAATGTAATTAACATAATAACACACACGGCATAGGTATACAATACGCAAAGTACTATTAAAATCATAGTGACGAAATGTAATTCTTGCTTAATTTTTATAGGTATATGTAAGTCTTTTTTTACCAAACTGTCCAGTCCTATTCGATAGTTTTCTCCAGTTTTGCGATTGAACCCGATTTCTGTCTGATTTTCAGTCATTTATCTCATTTGAACTAGACTGGTGGTTGGTTCTATATTAAATCGGTCCGACAAGCAGGTCTGATCCGGTTTTAATAACAAAGGATAAATCCATTAATACAAAACAGCTTTGATCAATCTAGATAAGAAAGGACACTTCGCGTAACAGTTTGGCCTGGTTTGCGGACTGTTTGGAATCGAGAACTGAGTCATTTGGATTGTGGAACCGGTTGGCTGGAGTTTCCGTTTTTATTTGTTTTATAGAATTTAAGTGTAAGTGGCTGTGAATAAGAATTTGCATTTTGAACAACTCCATTAAATAATGTGTTTGGCCATTTGTATCTGTAGTATTGTGGAAATTAAGGTAATTTGATTTAAAGCCTATGTAGATTCAGTCATTGTGATTTAGAAGTAGGAGTTTCTATGGAAGTTCAAAACTTGTAGATGTTGGGTAAATGAAGGAATTGTTTTGATGATTCTATAATTTCATTGAATAAGGAAAATACAATTGGGATAATAATTTTTACATTAATGGTAGTTTCTAGAAGTGTTTCTGCATATGATGCTTAAAATCACAGGTGCTGCTCTATTTTGTGCTAAATTATGAGCGATTGAACAAAATAATACAATACGAAAATAATACTACCTTCGTATTTTTCATTTCTTTATATTTGTTTTTTACAAATACCAATAAAATTAACTTTTCACCAATATCAAAACAGAAATAATAATAAACAATTACTAATGTTCTAAAAAATTTACTTTTTCACCAATATCAATAAAGAAATAATAATAAATAATTACAAAACTTACCATAAATAGAAATGTAAAGAAATAAAAAATACACTCAAAAATAGAAACGTAAAAAATTAAAAAACACGGATATAGCATGTAGGATGATTATTTTTGTATCGTAAAATTTTGTAGAAGGTTTGGCTAAATGGATTTGTAGGGTGAGAAGACGAGATAGATTTTGGGCAAAAATAGGTGGAATGGCATTTTAGATATTACAAAATATATTTCAATTCAACGGATAGCAAACTGGTATTTCGATAGAAGGACAAAACAATAAATGTCTATCAATGTGTGGGGGATTGGATTGGCATAGCGGATGGCAAACTCCTTCCGGTATGGAAGTAAGTCGTCAAAAAAAAAAAAAATATTTAATGGATATGTCCCACTAACTTGACTTTTAAGCTCATAAGAGACAAAATGACTTTTAAGCCGAGGTGACAAGATAAGATTATATGTAATGACTGCGAAGCAACCTTCTTGCATTATTAGGCCAACAATTTCAGCAGATCAAACCATTCATTCGGACGAAATATGTATAGTTTAGGTGATTTGAGGTTTTATTGTTCAGTGTTGGATAAATAATTCATAACTATATAATAAAAATTAAGAAGCATATTGAGTTCGATAAGTCTTGCAGTATAATTACTACTCAAATATGGACGCTAGATCTAAGATGTAGTGTTATTACGTTACTAACAGATTAAGCTCTGGCGATAATGCCACCCTTTTTTTGCGCTTATTTTTCTATTTTCTTTCTTTGTAATTTAGATTTTCCGAATATTTTCGCTTATTTTCCATGGTTTAAGTTGCTGGACTTTTGCTTCACTATATAAGAGTTACACCAAGTCAGCTAAATTTTTTTTATTAAAAAATTAATAAAAAAATAATTCCACCATTTATATTTTTTTCATTTTAATTTATAATTTTATTGTTGAAAAAGTTTAAAGCACATTTAGAGTAGTTGTTTTATATAGTTAATAAGTATTGTGTATCTAATAGCTATTGTTTAGGTAGTATAAGTTTTTTTTTTGCTCGGGTTAATAGTTGATTCGTATTAACACTATATTAATATTATTAATTTAATTATAAATTAAATTATTTTTCTCTAAATAAGAATTTAATATTATTATTTTTTAATTATTGAAATATAATAAAAATCTAATAATTATAGAACATTAATTATGATTTTATAATTAAATTAGTATTTTATTTATATAATATATTGAATATTAAAAGTCATATAATCATTTAGAAATGTCATTATATAACTAGAATTATATTTTCAGTGATAATTTCACAATTATTGAATTTCCATCAAATATTAACCTGAATCAGTTATTAGCTGCTAACAATCGGTTTAACAGCTATCAGTTATTAGTCATCATGATTGCTTGAGTGGTAATAATATCATTGAAATGTGGCAAAGTTTACTCTCAACCCCAAAGCATAATACTGATTGTGACTTTCTATTACAATATTATGTGCAGATATTGTGTCAAATTTTGAAATCCAGAAATGAGCTGATTTTTGGCAAATTCACTTTCCTATCATTTAAGATTAAGATAGCGGACAAAACCTTTAAAAATTTAGGTACTGGCTGAAATATGAAAATATGTCTAAAAAACTTTCTTAGAAACTGAGAAGAGATTCTGCACCTAATGAAGTAGGATAAAGATCAAACAAGTGATAAATTGGTGATCGCATATTTTTTTTAGTACAACCCAGTCTTTTTTTTTTTTTAGGATTTTGATAATAAAAAATTTTTATTAGAGAAGTATTTTTTCTTATTTTTTCAATAAAAATTCTCCTCATATTAAATGTTTATATGCAGCTCTATTAAATTTTTTTTTTTTAACGATAAATTAAATTTTTTAGTTAAATTAGTTAATTAAAGCCCATCTTGGGCACCAACGAGATTGCAACCAATTTTTTTGGCCGTAGGTCATAAAACAAAGCTGGAGGAGTTTTCATAAAGGACATCACATTTAAGTTTTCATTATAGTATTTACTCACTGGTAGGTAACCTTCACCTTCACCTTCAACTCATTTTCAAATACATAATAAATATGGTAATTTGGTAAATGATGTAGTTGGTAATTAGATTATCTATTAATAATCTAATTAACACAATAACACACGCAGCATAGGTACATGATACGCAAAGTACTACTAAAACCATAGTGATGAAATGTAATTCTTGCTTAATTCTTACATGTATCAATGCATTTGAATGGTTTTTCACCAGACCATCCGGGCCTATTTGACGGCTTCCCCAGTTTTGCGATTGAACCCGATTTCTATCTGATTTTCAGCCCTTTATCTCATTTGAACCGGACTAGCAGTCGGTTCCATGTTAAACCTGTCCGACCAGCCAGTCCGATCCGATATTAATAACAATAGATAAATCCATTAATACAAAACAGCTTTGATCGACCTAGAGAAGAAAAGACACTTTACGTAACAGTTTGGCTTGGGTTTGCGGACTGTTTCGAACCAAGAACTGAGTCATTTGGATTGCGGAACCGGTTGGTTGGAGTTTCCATTTTTATTTGTTTTATAGAATTTAACTGTAAGTGGTTGTGAATTAGAATTTGCATTTTGAACTACTCCATTAAATAGTAGATGTGGCTATTTGTATCTGTAGTATTGTGGAAATTAAGGTAATTTGATTTATAGCTTATATAGATTCTGTCATTGTGATTTAGGAGTTTCTATGGAAGTTCAAAACTTGTAAATTTTGGGCATATGAAGGGATTGTTTTGATCATTCTATAATTTCTTTGAATATGAAAAATAAAATTGGAATAATATTTTTACATTAACAGTAGTTTCCAGAACGTGCTCCTACATATGATGCTTAAAATCACGGATGGTGCTCTATTTTATGCTGATTATGAGTGATTGAACATAACAAATACAATACGAAAATGATATAAAGGATGATAATTTTTGTATCATAAAGAAGGTTTGGCCGATTGGATTTGTAGAGAGAGAAGACAAAGAGGATCCGAGAGTGAGTAGATAAAGATTTTTGGGCAAAATTAGGTTGAGGTGCATTTTAAATATTACAAAAATATTTTAACGGATAGCAATTGTAAGTTTTAAAAGAATGACAAAATAAAATATAGTTTTATAAAACATAAAAATAAAAGAGTCGAGTATTATATTACAAAATATAAGGACAAAAATATATTTTTTCCCACTATAAAATAAAATGAGTAACGCAAATTTTATAAATTCACTTTTCTTATTATATGACTATCAATGTGTGGGGATTGGGGTTGGCTTAGCAGATAGCAAACTCTCTTTTAGCATTAAATGTCAGTATTGATACATCTTCTTTTAAGTATGTGTGGGGATTGATAGCTCTTGTTTAGGTATTTTGTAAGTTTTTTTTTTTTTCACTCTGGCTAATAGTTCTCGGCACTATATTAATGTTATTAGTTTAATTATAAATTAGATTACTTTTCTCTAAATATGAATTTAATATTATTATTTTTAATTATTGAAATATAATAAAAATCTAATAGTTATAAAACATTAATTATGATTTAATAATTAAATTAGTATTTTATTTTTATAATATATTGAATATTAAAAATCATATAATCATTTAGAAATGTAATTATATATATATAATTAGAATTATATTGTCAATTATTGAATTTTCATTAAGTATTAATCTAAATTAGTTATTAATTGCTGTCAATCGCTTTAACAATCGCTTTAGCTGCTAGCAATCGCTTTAACCTTCAACTCGTTTTCAAATACATGATGTAGTTGGCGGTTGGTCAACAACTAATTAAATGATTAACTTATATCAATTGCTACATTATAGAGTACTAAGAGGACGTTTGGTCGAGTGTAATTAAGAAAGGGAATGAAACTCTTTATAGTTGTTTGTTTGGCCTTTTTAATCATTCTCTTTACCCATTTTTTATTTTAGCTTTCCCTCCAATTCCCCCAAATTGATTCCCTAACCCCTCCAAGTGTTTTCTATTCCATTTCCCTTTCCCATTTCCCTACCAAGTATAATAATAATAATAATAATAATAAATATTATTAATAATAAATAATAATAATAAAATACATAATAAATAATAATAATATATAAATAATAATAATAATAATAATAATAAATATTATTAATAATAAATAATAATAATAAAATACATAATAAATAATATTATTAAATAAATAAATAAATAATAATAATAAATGAATAAATAATAATAATAATAATAATAATAATAATAATAATTCCGATTCCTTGGTTCAAACCAAACAGTTACAAAAGAAATTAGGAGCAAACCATTCCGTTTCTGGAGTATAACCAAACAGGGAAAGGTATTTTGATTCTTTGTTTCCTTTCCCCTTGTTTCCCTTTCTTGATTCCATTCCGTTTTCCAATGCGCGAACCAAACGCCCCCTAAGAGTATCTCCAATGTAAATATGGACTGCTCTAATCCATTTGTCACATCATGAATTTTTTTTTTTAAATGTCTCTAATGTTAATGTACATTTAAGATATGAAACTGAAATGGACTAGATATTATCTAGTTCACATTCTATATCTAGTTAGAGTTGTGGTGAATTGTGATTGGTTTCAAATTAAATTATAAATTTAAGACTTAACAAAATAAAATAAAATAAAATAAAAAGTGTTGTATTGGAGATAAAATATTTAAATTGAATGTCTACTCTAGACATTTATCTACATTACTCTTTCACACTTTCCATTTTATAAAAAACATAATCCAATAAAAAGTGTTGCATTGGAGATGCTCTAATTTTGGCAAAGCTAGTGCTCTTTTTTTACTTAAAATAATAAGCCAATTGATAACTTATAAATTACCTTATCACAAGTTAGAAGGAGAATTTCTCTCAAGTCCTTATATTTTTTAGCTAATTTGCAATTTAATCCTCCGGATTTGGCAAATATGCTTTAAAGTCCTCCTATTATCCAGCCGTCCAACTCTCATAATGACCCGAGAGAAATTCTCCCAAAGTTAAAAGTGTTTGATTGAAGTGGCTCATAATTTAATTTAAAAAGTGTTAAATCTGAGCAGTTTATAAGCAATTCCTCTATCAACCCAACTCAACTTAAAAGGGAGTAATACATGCTTGTTTACAATTTACATTGTAATCCCATATCATATCTTGTAAAAATATTTATATTTGAATTCCAAATACTAGATGTAGAAATTATGTAACCACCACATGATTTCCTGATTAAGTCCCCGTTGTTCGTTTGTGCCGGACTGTTTGGTGAAGCGCAAACCAATGGAAATTCGAATCAATTACTTCATTTTGATTCACTCTAGCAATCGTGACTCATGAACCTGAACTTGATTGTTTATATTTAAACTCAGCATCTCGAACATAGCCAGGAAGCAGGCACGCAAAGCAGAATCAAATAGTTATATTTGCATTTAATCAAGAAATTAGAAGCAAAAAAAAGGTGGAATTCACTTCGTTTGTCTCTCTTTCTTAGAATTTTATGAAAAGAAAGCTGTATTTCTAACTCCTAATTGCTGCATTTGGAATATTTTGTGAACAGGAAAGGCATTAAAAAGATGGCGGAAATTCTTAAGGAAATGGAAAGAGAAGAAGAGTCTGGTCCGAGCAAAGTTCAAAATCCAAATAACAAATTGGTAGAAGATATATCTCTCAAAGAGTAATGTTGCTGTTACTATTTCCTCTTCTTTTATTGTAATTGAGGTTTCCAGATTTTTTTAACTCAACATTCATTTCGCGTTTCTTTTCAAATTTTGGGTTAGATTCCTTCATGTTAAGTTTTTCTTGTCCAAAATCCTAATGCTGCCTGCCTTTGTAAATGTTTTTTTTTTTTTAGCGAACAGGAAAGGAAATAATAGATGAAGAAATGCGAACAAAAGAATATCAAGTCCGGGGACTCATTTATCGGTTGTAATTGTTTTTCGTAAAATTCACAATACATAATCAAAATTTGCAAACTACGGCTTACTAGAATTAATCTCAAAACTGCATAGATACAATTAAACCCTTGATTTGAAAAACAAATAAAACAAAAATTAAAAAAAAAAAAAACATAAGTGGAGGAGCACTTGGCGCTCGATATTCATTATTGAATTGTGTAAACCTTGTATTGCAAACAAAAAAATACTACCTCCGTCTTTTAGAGATGTTTACATTTCCTTTTTTGAGTTTCTTTTTTTGTTGTTTACATTTCCATTTATAGTAAGTTTTGTAATTGTTTATTATTATTTCTTTATTGGTATTGGTGAAAAAGTAAGTGGTGTAAAGGATTAGTAATTGTTTATTATTATTTATGCATTGGTATTGGTGATTTCTTGGTATTTGTATTTTTAAGGTGTAAAAATTCAAAAAGATGGAGGTAGTAACTAATAGGTGGCATTGGAGTGACAATCCTTTCATTATTGAATTGTGTAGGCTTGTATTGCAAACAAAATTAAAAGTGAATGATAGGTGGCACTGGAATCACAATTCTTTTATTATTAAATTGTGTAGGTTTTGCACTGGAATCACAATTCTTTTATTATTAAATCGTTTCTTTTTCTTTCCTTCATATAGACAGAAATGCAAGAGGATTCAAGGAGAATTGTTTCAATGATATATATTATCAGTAACTTTTTTTTTTAAAAAAAAAAAAGCCGGCGGATCGTCTTTACATCAGTGGGTTACATTTTGATAATTCAACTATATATTACAAATTAGACATGGAACAATTTTGTACTATTAAATTTATAGTTGTATCTCCGACAACTTTTTTTTTAAAGGAACCGCTAGAAGTCTCACATTGAGACGTCTCACTATTTTTTTTGCTCTTTTATTTTCTTTTTAAAATTGAACTAGTAAATTGTCTTTATAGATCCCAATATCAAATTAAATTTGTCACTTTTTTCAAATTTTAAGTTCATATTACAAATTAACTACGGTTACAAATTGTTCTCTGTTTTATTTATAGAGAAATATTAGCTGCGGTCAGTTTCAAAATATTATTTACAGTCTTATAATACTAGCAGCAAGCATTATTCCTCTATATTTTTTTTTTTTTAACAAAATCATGTAGAATCTTACCAAATGTATTATAATTTGTGAAATCACACCATTATGTTTGTAGTTTATATAAATCTTGTATCCCATGAAAAGAAATTAATTCCATAATGATCTTCTTGCCTTACAAGTTCTATTTTATGTAAAAAACTAGACACTTTTTTCACATTTAATAGAAAGAGTTGGTAAAAAAAAAAAAAGAAACAGGATCAAAAGGTTTTTACGATCTTAAATTAAAGAAATGTTATTGAAAGTGCTAATCGAAGACCTTTGGTTTGACCATTCTTATAGTGATTAATTAGTAAAAATACAAATAAATCTAGTACTTGCCAAGTTGCCATTTTTATAAAAAGCATTTTTGGAAAATATAATTGCTACTAGTGTTTGTTATTAGTATTGAGGAATTATCAGTGGGCCAAATTAAGCTGCCCATTCAATTGATTTCTAAAACACAAACCCTACATTTTGTAGCGTATAAGTTCAAAAAATCATTCAATCTCTAATACAAAATTCCTACCATCTATCAACACATTCCCATTTTAGCTTAATTATAAAGGATTCTTAAGATCTAAGTCAAGAGCTTAAAGACTTAATCCCTAGAACATCAAAATCTTTTTGTGTTATCTCATTCTAGTGAAAAATATGCCCGAATGCTAATATCGATTAAAATATTCATTTGCAAATAAAAAAAATTCATTAAGTAGTATGCGGCGGTGGGACTATAAATTAATTAATTATATAAGCTTATAATTCTTGTTTTAGAAAAAGAAAAATTAAAAATATTTGCAAAGTGACAT
>CATIWJ010149351.1:0-13169 GCA_949640765.1 Croton laevigatus | reverse complement strand
TTGAAAAAACAGTGCCGTTTTGGTTCGATTTTAAGGCATTAAATCCCCTAATTTTAACCTTAAAATGCTGCTAACTCATCAATTTTTTAACTTCGGTTTTATGTTAAACCGAATCGAAACCGAACCGAAAATATCGGTTCGGTTCGGTTTCTAAAGATATCGGTTCGGTTACGGTTCTACATTATCGGTTTCGGTTTGTTATCGGTTCGCTACTATCGGTTCGGTTCGGTGAACCGAACCGAACCTAAACACCCCTATTTACAATAACTAAAAATAACATTTACTTGATTTTTTTTAAATTAACATTTACTTAATATTTTAAAATATGTTACATTTAAGTTTCAAAACTTCCTATTCATTACAAGTTTCCTAATTTTTTCAGGATGATTTAATATGATAAAAAATGCAAAAAGCAATAAAAGTGAAAATATAATAAATGCAAATGTTATAATGTGTACATTTTTCCTTGATTGAACACTACAAGTCACCTTGCACTCACAATTTTTATTGACAAAATGAGCCTGAGAGGAAGGGGAGGATGAATATTGCAACTTCTTCAAAACCCTAGTTTTAATTTCGATGTTTAATTAGAAATAAGAAAGAATTAGGGACTAATTCCCATTTACATCAATTAATAACCTCAATGGCTATAAGGGTAGTTAAGGAATTTTTTAAAAATGATTAAGAATAAAATAAATCATTTGTTAATTCATAAATGCAAAATACACAATTATTTAAAGGAAGGATAATTTGTGCATTGATCTTAAAATGTAGGGATATAGTCCGTTTTGAAAAATCTAAGGACAAAATGTAGAATACATGAAAACCTAGGTACAAAAATGTGGCAGTAGATGCACTCTCTTTCTCTTTCCTCTTTTTCCTAGACCTCTATAGAGCAACCTTCCTTTTGTGGTAGTTAGTGGCTACTACCGGTGGTTTCACTTATGGTAGTTACCTTGTTCATAATTTTCTTTAATTTTTTTCTAATTTGCTTTTTGCATTCATGGCTTGTTTAAGGGATTTTTCTTCTCTTTTATTTTGGGTTGGTGTAAATCTACAAGTGCTATCATGTTCTTTGCTTCCTAAGTTTGTAGATCTGTCTCTAGGTGTCAAAGGGTTGATTTTCTTACTTTGCTTTTAATGAGTTGTCAAATGGTTCTTCAAAGGTTCTGAAGATGGTAGCACTACATGTTATTCGTCTTTAGTCTTGTTTTTCGGAAGTTTTAAGATTGTCAATTTCTGACAGTGTTTAGAATCGGAGTGTTTCAAGAATTGTCATTTTCTATTTTATTTAGGTTTGAACATTGTTCTTGAAATTTGTATGAATTTGTGTTAGTTGCTTGATGATTCAAGCGTTGTACTTAAAAGTTTCCTCTATAATTGTAACCCTGTTTATGAAATGCAATATAATATCTTTAGTTTAAAAAATGAAAAAAATTAAAAATATGGTTTCAATTCGGTTTGACCATGAACCAGTCACCGTGGTGCCCATTCGATCCTCGGTCCTATTATGAAAACATTGGGTCGAACCTTAGCCCACCGAACATTGTATATCCCGGACCATCACTTACATATAGTGACACAAAAATCCTATAAGTCTTAATTCGTACGTAAAAAGTTACCCCGAAAACCAGAGAAGACAGACGACTGGAAATTACCAGAATCGATCATGGCTGTGGAAGTGGACGCCAATGACTTGAAAGCTGCCGGTGCCGAGCTATTGAACGACGGCCGTCATGGGCTCCGTATCCACGGCTGGGAGATTGTTTCTCGTAAAGGCTCCATTATCAATTCCTCCACTCTTCAACAGTACACACTCTCTCTCTATCTTTCTCGATTAATTGCTCATGTTTTGAGATTGCAAATTTCGAAATTCTTACGAAATAATTGCTCAGTCTTCTGTTTCTGTTCTTCAGTAGCATTTCTAGGCAAAATTTCTAAACATGTTCTTGAGAATTCAGCTTGTTTAGGGTTCGGTTCTGTTCGATATATCATTAAAGATACTAAAATGTAGACTATCGTTTGGTTTTCTTTACACCTCGCGTATTTCATATTCAATTCTTTGGACTTCAAATTGTTTTTTAAGCTAAATTTCAATGAATTATTGCTTGTGAACACAATTTTTGATGAAAATAGAAATTGTAACAAATTCAAGTCTATATAAAATGTAGTTGTTATTTTTGGTATTTGGTTCACAGATGTAAAAGAAAAAATTATGAAAATATAATTGAGTTTTCTTTTTTAATTTTTTTGGTATTTAAGTAGGAATGCCGGTTGTGTTAATGTAACCATTTCACTAGATACAAATTTTTATTTTAGAAGAACAGAAGTAAGAAACTAGAAACAGAAATGGTAAGATACAAATTTTAAATTTGGGTTTGTGCCAGTACAAGTGACATCTATTTTCTTTTATTCCATTGGCATGACTGAACTTTTGACACTGGCGATTAATCTGATTTCCGAAAGTAACTTAACGTTTTGATTATTGATGTTCTTACAGGTGGGAACAAAAGCTTGGTACATCTCACTTACCGGAGATGGTTTTTGGGAACAGTTCCTTAGTTCTTAAACATGTGGTTAGTGGTACCAAAATACATTTCAATGCATTTGATGCACTTGCTGGCTGGAAGCAGGAAGCTTTGCCTCCTGTTGAAGTTCCTGCAGCTGCAAAATGGAAATTCAGAAGGTAATTAGGATATTTTAATTTGTTTCGTTTTCTATATTTAGGTTTTATTTTCTTGTTTAGGATGTAGCCAATTTCCATTAAATTGTTACTTTTAAAGTATTGCATTTGAAATTATAAAAATTTTCTTATATGATTTATCTGAAACTTTTTTTGTGGTCAATTGTTTATTTTAAATGGAATGTAGGAGTTTTTTATTCAAAATTATCTTATTTGCCGCATTTAAGTTTTGGGTAAAATAATTATCTCTTACAATTAGATTGAAATAAAGCATAATCATTATAATATGGTTTCACAAATGAAGTAAATTTTTTGAAGTAAACTTCGTCTCATAGAGTTAATCTCAGGAAAACAAAAAATACGTTGAAGTAAATTTTTGAAGATGGGAGTCATCTTGATTTCCCATAATTTTGCAATGACCTTTTGTTAGATTAAGGTTCTTGTGGTTCTTTGTTACCCTAATAATTACAAAATCGTAAGGAATCTGAAGAAAATTCACATTGGAAAGAGGTAGTTGTATCAGGAGTTTCACATTTGATTAGGAAATTGTGTCCTCATATTCAGCTCAAGCTTTTGGACTTGGACATTTGTCATTTATTCTATTTTTTTTATTTACCCCCCTTTTTTTTTTCTCACTCCATGTTGGAGTTGAAGTGTTTGAATTGATATAGTAGCATGTAGGAATTCAAAGTTATTGCACTTGCCTCACATGGCTCCTAATTTGAATTTGCAGCAAACCATCTGAACAAGTTATACTAGATTATGACTATACATTTACAACACCATATTGTGGAAGTGATGCAATTGAGGTTGACTCGAGGAAGGTTTGTTTTGTTTTTCATTCATTATGTTTGGTATTGTTCTATTTTCTCTTGGTTGTGCGATTGGAAGAGAACAAGTGGACTTTGCTTGCTGTAAGATGCTTAGTCCTTGACTTTGCTTCTCTTCAGGGGCTTGTTTTTGGTTCAAAATTTTACATTAACATCTTCAAGTTTCATGTTAAAAATTCCTTGTATCTCTTTTTCTATGCTCTTGCTAAAAGGTATCGTTCATCATCAAATAAGAAGCCATATCAATTGTATCTGTCTCTGCCATCCCTTATTTTTTGTTCTTTTATTATTTGTTATTAATTAGAGAAAATGTTAATGATTTGGCTTTCCTTTGAACTTCGTAAAAAAGGTTACGGCAATGCTTCAACGTTTTAAAAGATTAATTGTTTGGTTTGGTTATTTTAGCTGATAGTTGATAGTTGTAGCAATAGTTAGCTGATTTAGTTGTTGTTTCTTAGTTATTTATTTTAGCTAAAAGTTGATAGTTGTAGCCATTCTTAGCTGGTTTAGTTGGTGTTTGGTTATATATAAATAGTATGAATAAGAATATTAATTAATTTTTTATATAGTAGTTAATATAAATTTATTGTGATAAAAATATTAATTTGAAGAAAAAATTTTTTTTTGGTAGTTACTTTATTGAGGTTTGTACAATCTAAATATCAATCAGTTAGCCGTTGATGGTGAAAAAAATTTCAGTGTAGCGGATGGAATGGAACATTTATCAGCAAAAAGCTACTGATTGAAATATTGAGTGCATATGTTTTAGTTGTTAGGCATGAATCAGCTATTAGCTGCAGGACATAGTTGAACAAACATCTCTTTAGTTGTTCCTTCATACTCCTTTAGTCTCTAGCTCTTACTAAAGTATTGTTAAGCACCTGTTAAATATGTGGATAAATATAAGTTCTTAAAAGTTCATGGTTTTCAATTCAACTTACTTTAATTAGAACATGATGCTAAGTGATTCTCTTGTAATCTGAAGGAAAGTGGAGAAACGATGAACACAAGTTCAAGTCTCCAGTGGGAGGACTCCAACGAGCTAATTGATGTGGCTACCCTGGCATTAAAAGAGCCTATTCTTTTCTATGATGAGGTTTTCAGCCTTTTAAATTAAGAGATAATCATAATGGTGCGTTTATTTATAAGCTTGCCATGTTGAAAGTATTCTGCTTAACATTGTAGGTAATCCTATATGAGGATGAGCTGGCTGATAATGGAGTGTCACTTTTGACAGTTAAAGTGGTAAATGCAGATTCCCTAATAGCTGTAGTTCTTGAAGCTCATTATGAAAAATATTTTCAGAACATCTGTGCACTGAAAGTTCACATTGATTTTGTAGAGAGTCATGCCAAGCTGTTGGTTTCTTCTTTTGCGTTTCTGGGTGAGTTCCTTGACTTGATTTCTTAGTTTCAGTTCATCTTGAAACTAAAATATTTTACAAACTCGCATGCTCTCTCTGCATATTTCCCTATGTCCATATGCACGAAAACATTCGTTGTCATAGACTTATACATATAGCTTATAAACCTAAAAGCTTAATTTGACATGTCCATTGTGACGGAACAGCCAACTGTTTTACCTTGAAGAAAGGAATGTCTTTTTTAAGATTTGCTCCTTCCATTCCTCTATTAGTGTACATTTTGGTCCTTTTTTGGTGCCAGCCAAAGATTCAACCTTTTTTTTAATAACTTGTTCCCCTTCTGCTCTTTATTTAAGTTTCAAGGAAAGATTCATGTTTCACTAGATATATTAATTTGTTTATAAGTAGAAGATTAGGTAAACTTCACTAAACTTTTAATAGAGCTGAGTTAATTTAAATGAATTTTTTTATAATTTGTGTAAATGGCCAAAATTGGACACTAAGAGTGGAACGGGATATCTTTGAATTTGTTTTTCTCATTTTTTGTCTTATTTGACTGACTTTATTTTTCTTCCAAATAATTTCCCCCCTTATTTTTCTCTTTTTGGCCATAGCTTAGAGTTGATGGAGTCTTGATGAGATTAAGGGACACTCGCATGCATTGCAGTTTTGTTGACAGTTCTAAGCCTGTGATTCTTCGAGAAAGCTGCTGGAGAGAAGCCACCTTTGAATCTCTCGCTGCTGTAATCTCTTTCTCCCTTTCTCCTAGGATACACACAGTTGCAAACATATATCTATCAATCACACGTCCATGCTTGACATGATGGATGAATTATCTTAGTTAGCTTCTTATTTCTTCCTACTTGCTAATTCTTTCTTTTGTTACTTTCTTTGCTTTTATGGTATGAGCAAAGAAATAGCTCTTTCTCCTTGGGTGCTTTCGTGGAATCATCACTTGGTTGAATAATGGTGGTGGACAAATAACAAAAAGAATCTCTAGCTTTTTCTGCTATATTAGTTTTTAATTTGTAGGACATCTTGCCACTAATTGTGATATCAAATTAGCATTTAAGTGTGTGCATTCCTTTTGTTGCTAAATGCATAAAATTAATAGTGTATTACTATTGTTTATTTAAAATCAATTTATAAAAAATTATTCAGTTGAAATATTACATTAGCCTGTTATAATTTGTAAGATTCTTGTCACTAATTGTGGTATCAAATTAGAAGTTAAGTAAATAGGTGAAGGAAAAACTCTCTTAGCTTTAGGACTCCATCCTCCCTCCAAATCTAAAGCTACTTGCTGAAGAGAAGATGGACAGAGAAAATGGGAAAAAAAAAGAAAAAGAATAATCTGTGCCTATCAAGAAATTGGAAAAAAAAAAGGGGGAAATATGTGCTTATCGTAGCGGATAAGAAATAAGTGGGGTCCCTGGATCTTTAGGTTTCAGCATGCTCTTTTTGAACCAAAAGTTACACTTGCTTTAATCATTTTGTAATTTTTTGCCTCATTATTTGAGTTATGGTGTGGAAAACAGTATCTTTGTTGTTTGCAGACAATTCTGATATTTTCTGGATAATACTTTATTCTGTTAGTTATGGCTACTTAATTATTGCTTAATTGTACCTACTCTATGTTGAAAGCAACTTATAGTTTGACATTGAAGCAGTACAAGTTGACAGTGATACTTGATCCATTAAAGGCATTGCCATGGACTATACAGTTGAAGCTCATAACATATTTTCCTTTGGCGTCCATCCATTACTGTTTTCATTTGTGTGACTTCTGACAAATGGAATTTCATTTAATTTTCCATCGTCAACTGAAAAGCATTTCTAGCATGCTTTCATCTGCCTTTTTCTTTAGGAATTTGGCACCTTGGATTTATAACTAACTGAGGTGGTTTTCCTTGTGCAATGTTACAAGACATAAGAATTGTTTTCTGATTTTGATGAATCCATTTTTCACTGAGGTAATTATAATTTCATCTCTGAAGTTATGTCAAAATAAACTAGTGAGGACCTCTATTTTGGAGAACCAATTAAAACATCCTAATGTATTGCTCCATCAACTGTTTGTTTTTTCTGTCCAAAAATCAATCCAAAAATTGTTAAATGCATTTGAAATGACTGAAATAGTCCAATACCAAACTAAACTCTCAGTTTACCTTCAAGAGCAATGATCTGGAATCTGTTTCTTCCCTTCCCTTGACTTCTGTTTCCAATGGTCATTTGCCTGAGGTCATGTCACCAGTGTATCCACAGCTGACAGCTGACAACTGATTAATTCGGTCTCAACTTTGAAAAATGGCCGCTATGTTGAACTCCTGCCAATTGATTCTGAGCAACTTTATCTAGATCAGAAGCCAATTCCGCTATTCTGTGAATTTTGCCAATTCCAATTTGAACTACCAGCTACCTGTTTCGCAGCTTTAATTTGAGCTGCGGATCCTACTTTGGAGACAGAAATTACCTGCATTAATAGCAGACATAATTCCAGCATTGAATAGACTGCAGAAAAGAATATTTGTCCATCTATAATTTAAATTACATTAGTAGGAATGTGAGTCAAAATTTCTTATGATTGGGCTCAACTATTGGTAAAGCAGTCATTCTTCCTTCACCCTAAACAAGAATGTGGTTTAGCAGCTCTTTCCAAAAGGTGTGAATGCAAATAAAAGATGTCTCCTGGATAAGGTTAATGACCAGGTGGTCTTCATAATAGAAGAGATTTGATAATAAGCCTGGGCTTGCTTGGAGAGTGGAGAGATCATTGCAAAGTATTAAAGTGTATCATGATGTTTGCCATCAGTGGTTCTTGGTTCTTGTGTTTTTTATTTAAACATGAAGTAGTAGAAAGAAAAAAGGAAGTGATTTAAATTAAAATCATTCAAAGAAAGTGATAGATGTCTGTTGCTCTTTTTTAGAAATTAAACCCATTTTATTTTCCTCTTGAATATGTATATAACAAGCCCAAAAGATTGGAATTTAGTCAGGGTGTCTATAGTCTTGGTTTTTGTAGAATTCCAAATCATGCATTATTTGATTTTCTTTCAGTTTTTGGCATTTATTTGAGTGAAATATATTTTTACTCTATTTTCTTTCATCTGACTTCATTGTTGCATTCATTGAACGACTTTTCTTTAATTTTCTTGGGGAAGAACCAAATGATTGATGGAATGATACGCGAGGGACGTTTTAATTGGTTCTCCAAAAATGAGGTCCTTACTAGTTAGTTTGACATAACTTCAGGGAGCCAATTGTAATTGCCTCATTTTTCATTTCTTGTGCAGAAAGGGTATCCTTCTGACTTTGCAGCATATAGTGATCCAAGCATCATTGGCCAGAGGCTTCCTGTGATCCTGCAGAAAACCCAAAAGCTTAAAGTCCATGGTAATTCATAAAGCTGTCTGTTGTCTTCATGCAAAAAGATTACTACTGTTCGCAACTCGTGGTCTTAGAATTCATATCCCTTCTGATGAATTATATTTGCACTTGCTTTTATGTTTAATACTCATTTTAAGTCAGTCAGTTACTTTTATGAATTTACTTGTGGAGATTGAGACAAAAAAGTTCCGAGATGTTTGATTTTTGAATTTTGTATCCAAGGCTTGCACGACTCCGGCAATTAGAGGCCAAGAAAAATAAAATGTAGGAGGAGTGCATAATGACCTAATCAAAACTAGATGCATAATTAGTGTTGGGTGAGAAGCTGGAATTGTTCAGGATATGTGAAAGAAGCAAGTATAAGATGTTTATACTTGCAGGGAGAGGTTCAAAAGGACACTCCAAGAGCATCGACATTACAATACTGGGGAAGCAACAGTGCTGTTGCCTTGTTGGAGTATTTCACCAATGGCAAGAGATCGAAAGTCTTATTGCATCGAGGGAAAGAAATCTCTGATAGGAAGACCAAGGAATATGAAGGCTTAAAGTTACAATGCTTTAACTCCTACATTAGTTTAAATTATAGAAGCTATGAAATCACAAACAACAAAACTCCAGGGAGCTAATAGATGTTTTCCTTTTATTCTGTTCCCCATAGTATCTCAGTCATCTTAATTGAAGAAGACCCAATTAGCGGACCTGGATCATAGCCTACTAGTGAGCATGTTGGGATCAATTTGTGGAGAAATCAAGACCTGAAAATGGAAAGGAAATAGCTGAGGATTATATGAGAGAGTTATTTGCTGTTGTATATTGGATAAAGTGATTATAGTTGGACCTGTTCAACTTAGAATATGGAAGGGCCATAAAAGTCCTGGACTGAGGTGGAATGAAGATCAAGAACAATGGATCAATAAAAAAAATATGGTCCTGATTTCGTTAAATGGTCGAAGAATCTTAATTGTTTTACCAAATTTGTTTTGCATCTAGGAAATGATTAGCCATTGACAGAAGTCTTTTATGTGGTCTTTTATTTACTATTGGTGATCCTTTTCTGCGGTTTGAGTATTGTGTGGCTTTAAATATGAATTCCCTTTATTGAGGAACACAAATGAACATGACTCTTATATAAGAAGATAACTTAGGTGAAACTATGTACTTTGAAAGTTATAGGGCATTGCATGGAAAGCCAAAAGCCAGTTAGGAAGCAACTGTAGCACACATGTTGTGGACCATTATATTTTTGCTTTCCTTTTCTTTTTTGTCTAAAAAGCGTTTTTTATGGGTTAGAAAGTAGGGGTTGAGCTTGTATCTTTTTCTTCACTAAAAGATAACAGCTCAGTTGAGCAAATCCAGAGCTTTCATGTGATACTTAATTGAGATTTTAATTGTGCATGTTAATCAGGAACCTTACCATATTTATGTTTCTTGTTTTACAGTTGCTTTTATTTTTCTGTTGTTTCTTAATTCCCCCAAAACTATGATAGTTCTCAGCCATGTAATCAAACAAATATTTTTTTAATACCCCCCACTGAAGTCTAAACATTCTCGTCATAATTTGTACTAGCCTGAGGATTATGATTATCAAACAACTGTTGGGTGCTATACAGGAAGAATCACGAACTTGCACATCCCATAAAACGAAAGAACAAAAAAAAAAGGAAAGAATAATTATGGAGCAATGAAAAGGTTGAAAACATATACACAAACAAAATAAATGAAAGGTGAAATTGGTTGCTTAATGATGTATGTGTGCTAGAGTACAACTTGGTTCTTTGTAGTTTAGGATTGATAGATCCTTAGGCATGCATACATGGAAGAACAGTCATCTCCAACTTTCTTTCATTTTTGTGAGAAAAGAGCCATTGATTTATGATTACAACTTTCCAGATACGTTGATTACTCTTCCTCCTATTCTAGTTCTTGTATATGTGACAGATGAACTAATTAACCTTGAGAACTGTTCTGTTCCAATAGAATAACATTGCAGTAAGTTCCGAACAGGAACAGTCTGTAATAACCAATAATCAGAGTTTTAGGTTTAAGTCGAGCTTGATTGATTCTTGTGGCGGCTCCGGTTGTCGTTGTTGTTGTGGATCCAAGCGAAAGCTGCCTGGCCACATTAAATCCATTGCATCTTCAAGTGTGCAGGGCATCCATGCTGTTCCAAAACTTGTACTGTTAGCTTCATTAAATCTTGCTCCAACAATGGTTCCTTCTCTACTTGGCTTGTGAACGATAGCATGGGGCCTGACCCCAAGCGATCTGTTAATCGTGTTATTCAACGGAAAACCCATGATTGCCATCATTCTCTGAGAATGGTACCTTCTTGCTGCACCTCTTTCCCTTTTATGAGCATTCTGATGACCTCCTAGTGCTTGTGAACTATAGAATTTTCTCCTGCAGAAGTTGCAAGAGAAAACTTTACTTGAAGTATGAGGCCTTGGCTGCGAATCGTAGTCTCCTGCCGTTGTTGCAAGTGAGTTTCCACCTAGGCTCAGATTCAACCATTCTCCAGGATTATCATCTTCAATTCCTTCATTGCTATTGCTGGAGATTCTTATTTCTTCTTGATTTTTGCTGATTGCTAAACAGGCAGTTTCTTCTTGTGTAAAAATCATCTCTCAGAAAAAAAAAAAAAAAAAAAAAAAAAAAATCTCAGATTTTGTGTAATTGCATAATAGATGGAAGTTGAAATGAGTAGTTTCAAAAGGTGGACTTGTTTGGAAGAGAGTGTTTTGAAGGGTTATATCAAAGTGGAAGAGAGGAAATAAATAGAGAAATGAAATGAAATGAGGTTGGGAGAAATAAAGTATGATTAGATGTTTTCAAATTTATCTAGTTTCAACTAAGAGACCCCACTGAATGATGCTTGGTGTTCCAGGGGACAAGCTTATGTCATCTTTCATGTAGCATTCATCAAGCTTAGGATTCCCCACTTTCTTTTCTCTGCAAATCAAACCAACTTTATATGGTTCTCTTTTGGAGTAACTAAAGAAATTCAAGGTTGACAATATCTAATAAAGGTGTAATCTATGGTCAAAATCATAATTTCAACTTCCAATAAATTAACATTGCTTGCTATATGTGCTTCTTATCCTCTACTAAACAATCCTCATAGCTCTGCTTTTGTGTCTTCATTGTGCTTCCTTTAAAGATATTCTAAGCCTTCTAGGTGATTTGAATACACATACATACATGTATATGTCCTCTTGTAGAAATGAATATGTGATATGTTTTAGTGGTAAAATTAATTGTCTTTTGCATATATAGCCAAACAATACTTTGCTTAATGAGGCTTAACAAAGTTTTATATTAATTAAAAAATAAAGAAGCTTACCCCTCCAAACCCTTTTTCAAGTAATCAGGTAGCTTAGGTTGAGCTCGGCAATAATTTTTGAAATAGCTTTCTATGTTTTGATTAGTTTTAAAAGTTAGGGGTTTTTTTTTAGCGTTGAGTAGTAAATTAACTTTTTAGGCATCTTTTAAATGTTTAAATAGTATTTTATAAAAGGCCGATTTTAGTAGCTTTTAGTATTTTGTAAATAGTTGTTATATATAGCTAGCAATTACCTAAACAATTTAATCCTATCTAAACAATTAGTTTTGTGGAACATTTTTAATGCTGTCATCCTCCAAAGCCCCAAATCACTCTGCATCCAAACAAAGGTTTATACAGTTGTAGACAGAGGAGCAATAATTGAATAAGCAGTGTGCAGTAACAAAGGTTTTTGTGTGCATAATAAGGCGAAAGTGAACTGTCTGTCGTAGTTTCCTTTCTTATATTTTCCTCAAAACAGTTGTAGAAATAGTAACAAGTACAAATTCTGTCTTCACTTCAGGTGGGATTTACTTAAGTCTTATGTGTTACAGAACTGTTGACACATTGTGGAAAAATGCCGAACAACTGGTGTAGTAGTAAATTATGTCATGTCAAGTCAAATAGGTATTTTGAAAAACAGAGAAATTGCTATTCATGGGAGTGAGTGTCTGAGTGAATAATAAGCTTGGAGTGGTGGGTGTGTGGGTGATGGAAATGAAAGGGACCCTTAGAAGTGATAATAATAGTCTCCCAAAGCAATGAAATGGATTGATATCTTGCCATTTTTAACGGGAGTATCTATGTGGGTCTCTTCTTGTCATTTTGGGAGTTCTTGGCTGCTTCTTTAAACATGGTAATGTGCTTGTTCAATGTAGTTATCCTTTTGGAGTCTTTTGCACTACTTTTTATTTTACTAGTATTCGTTTTGGCCCTTACCTTTCTGCGCACTAGTAAACACCTACCTGCGCTTTGCGCGGAACTGTATCAAAGAAAGGGGAACCATTTCCTGTGGTTGGAGGCATTACACACCCATGGAGCTTATTTTAACTTGTGTTGGCGTGGGGCTTCAAACCTGCTTTGGTTGGCCTTTACAACGTTGATGCCTAATTTTTATTACTGAATGTTGGTACAATGATGAGAGTTGTCGAGATGCGGGGAGGCCTGAAGCCACTAGTGATTCAAATTTGTATGCAAAAATAATTAGGGGTGAGTATTTGGTAAAAATTACCGTCTCGAATGTCGAATTTATTTTACCGAATATCAAATTTTAAAGATTTGCTAAATTTTTTTTTACCAAACGGTAAATTATTGCTCAGTAATTAACACTAATACTGACTATGCTAAATATAACAAATAAATGTTAAAATGTATAAAACAAACAAAGTTTTGTTTTTTAAAATCAAAACTTGGATGAAAAGAGGAATTCAAAAAACTATCAATTTTTAATAGAAATTCGATTTATTTGTAAAACATCAAATTTTACTCAAAATTGATTACTGAATGCTGATTTACCGAATACCAAAAATTGCCGATTACCAAATTTTAAAAAACCGTTACAGATCGCTCACCCTAAAAATAACCCTT
>CATIWJ010149333.1:0-27251 GCA_949640765.1 Croton laevigatus | reverse complement strand
GTATATTTAGGTTAGTTATAAAATACAACTAACCTAAATATACTTTAATCTACATAACCCAACCTATCAAACTATCAGCACCAAACTTGAATCTACTCATGCTGTCAGAAACGTAAAGAATCAAAAAATACGGAGGTAGTACTCATTTATGAACCTTGGGCATTTTCATTTTGCCTTGAAGTATTATTATTTTTTTTTTAACAAAGATGTGGTTGAAGCAAATTTCTCCAAAAAAAAAAAATTTACCACATCCTTCGAAAAGACATTTTTTTTTTAAAATAATTCTCAAAATAACTAATTTTTAATTATAAATAAAATATACACAGTTTGTAAAATATTATAAACAATAATTTTAAACAAAACGAGTATATCCATTTTAAGAGTTAAAAATTATAATATAAATTTTTTGAGAATTAAAAATATAATAAATTTAAAAGTTATTTTCAGACTTAAAAACTTATAATATTATCTAAAAAAAAAAATTGTTTTGGTTGAAGCAAAGCATTCTCTTTCACTTGCAAAATTCAATGGGTCATAAATTCATGTAAACCCGCCGAACAGGGTTGTGAAGGAAGAGTTAATCAAGCCTTCACAAATGGCCCAAAATAGTGCAGCTAACCTTTAGAAGGATTTTTGTTGTGTGGACAAAACTATACATAAAAAAAAAAAATTAGTCATTTGGATACATTTAGAAAAATAATGATTCCATAAACCATTTTAGGTTAATGTAGGTCATCATAAAAAAATTAATTACAAAATATGTCATTTTTTATATATTGTTTATTTATTGTTTTTATTTGTATGCATTTGTTATAGTGTTTCCAATTGCTTATAATGTGTTTGTTTTTTCCTTATTTTTATTTTTCTTAAAACATGTATTAAATTATTTTTTTTGATTTAATTTTACATTTATAGCAATATAATGACTAAGTGATACTAAAATGACAATTTATATCTAACTGAGCATTTATAATCTCTTTCTTTCTATCATTTAAACAAGTCCTTGCGAGTTACTCAAGTCTCGACTCGATAAAAACTTATTCAAACTCAGTTGGAAAAGTAAACAAGCCAAGTAAGAGTAATACTCGGCTCAACCCGTCTCGTTTATAAACCTAGTCACGAATCCCATTTTATAGAATTCATTTTGTGAAAAGTAGACATTACGTGAAAATATCTTTTTATCGTGTAATTGTGATTTGACTTTCTATCTTGTGAATGAATTTTTATGAATGGAAATATATTTGTCAATTAGAATTTGACGTGTTGATTATATTATCTACAATGAATATTATAGGATATGAAGATTTTGAGTTCGATTTCTACTAACCACATTATCCGCACTTATTTGGTGCATAGGGGAAGAACTGCCATGTCATGTAGTTCATAACGTTGACTGGTTCATTAGTGGCATCCTTTATATGATTGATCACAGGCGGGTTCGGAGCGGGTTTCTTAAAACCCATCTCCATCCCGCTCACTAATATGTCTCCTTGCCCCACGCCCTGCCTGCTGTGGGTTGAATTTTTCAGATTACGGATCTGATTGGACATTTGGCGGGTATATCCATGGGTTTTTTATTTGAAAAAAAAAATTAAATTTTTTAGGAAAAAAAAATTAGTATTTTTTATGCATTTAAATTGTAAAATAAGATCAATTAATTACATAATCTAACAAATAAATTCAATAATTCAATTGATATAAATAATACTTACTCTTTTTATATTCAATCTCATTTGATTAATTAAAATATAATATAACTTTCACAAATATAATGTAAAATAACTCAAATTATATATTAATTATTCATAAATTTCAATAAAAGACATAGTTTTATAGTAATATTTATAAACCAACATATTCATTATCATTTAAAATTTTTAAATTATTAGTAAAATTATAATATTATCATTAAGCGAACGGGTTCAGAGTGGGTATACTAAAACTTGTTCCGCCCCAAACCCGCAACAGATTTCATTATTAAAACTCATCACCGCCTCCCATACCCCAACGGATTGGGTACAATGTACCCCATGCAGGTCGGGTTTCAATAGGTGCTCACCGAATCAGGTTAAATAATCAACCTTACTCCTCTATATAAAAAATAAAAATAAATATATTTATATTTTTACATTTAAAAAAAAATACACCTTTCAAATGTGCAAAAAATCCAATTAGACTCACTATAGGCTTCCTAATACAGCCCATATATATGGGCCACAAAATGTGTAAATCCATGGAGCAAGTTTGTGAAGAGAGAGGACTTCATCAGGCCTTGAGAAATAGCCCAAAATAGGTTGCCCCATGGTGTGTGTAGCAAACTAGCAATGGCTAATTGAGGAAAGGCATAATATCAAAAAAAATAAAGGGGCAAATTTTTAAGTCTGAGAATATATTTTATCCTAATTATACTTTTTAGTTCTTATAACAAACTTATTTTAATTTTTAACTCTTTCAATGGTTGTATTCATTTTGTTTATAAATTATTTGTTGTTTGTTTATATTATATTTAAAATTCTTTATATTTTATTTATAATTAAAAAGTGGCTATTTTTGAAATTATTCCTGAAAATATGAATTTTTTATAATTTAATAAAATTTAGTGGAATATTTATATTAAAATCCATTGAGAAAATGTACTACAAAATTCATCATTTTTTTTTTAGGAAATACTTATAATTTTTCCTGAAGTAACTTTTATTTTGGTCACAAATTGAAACAAAATATGAATCATAAATGTCTAGTAAACTAACTTTCCTTTTTTTTTTTTTTACTTTATTGTCATAACAAAATTTGAATGACAATTATATTTTAAAAATTTTTATAGATGAAAAATATCATATACTTAAGATTCAAATTTTGTCATGAACAATGGGCAAATTGAAATGTGAAAGCTAAATTCAGCACTATTCCTTAAGAAAAATCAAATGATTAAATCAATACAAAAGTCCACATTTGTTTAATTTTGAAAGGGCGAATCTTTCCTTCTCCCTGTGTAGGCATATTTATATGTAGTATCTAAATGAAATGAGTTGAATAAAAAGTTTGAACTCTATCATTTAGAAATAATTAAGTTGGAATTTAACTCAATAAGTTTAATTGTAATAAGCTCAAACTCAGGTTTAATAAGTCAAAACAGTGAACTAAAATTGAATAGGATGAACTCATTTGGGATGTAATTATGTTTGGAATGATTTTGCTTAATGTTGTTCATTTTTGTGAACAGAGTAGGACTGAATGTTAAGTTTAGTTAGTTGGGTATTTGTTACAATATCTGACTTATTGTGTATGATGCTTTGCTTGAATTATATAGTACGTGCATTTCCAAGAACTTCCTTTTTCCCCTTTAAAATTCCTAACAAAATCTCATGTCGATACCTTCCCATTCAAACTCATTTTTTCTTTGGTGGTTGGTATAATAATATGATATTGTGATCCACAGAAAAAAGAAATATTGACATCTATCAACTTCTTTATAATAGCTGTTCTATTCTGTACTTGCTTGATAGTAATTTGCAATTTTCAATATTGCATTTTAAACTTTTCAGAGTAAGGTTTGCTAACATTGAGTGTTAATAGGACCACGCCCACTACGCTAGATCCACGGTCTGACTGCACAAGCCTTCAAAATGAGGTATCTAACTAACTTTATCCAGTATTTAGGCTTACATCAACTATTCTAAAATAGTTAATCCAAATTGACTAAATAGTAACTTATTTATAAAGTTATATAAAAATAATTGATATGATAAATTTTTATTGTGTTATTTATTTTAAAATATAAAAAATGTTATTTTAATTATTAGCTTAATAAAATGTAATAAGATAAATAATTAAAAAAAGTTAAAAAGTTATTGTCCAGCTAAGTTATTTTTTAGAAAAATAATACTAAAATAAATTTTTTCTAACCTATTAATTTATTATAAATTTCAAAAATTCAATTATTAACAAATTAAATTTTTATTATCAATTTAATTATTACTAAAATATATAATTATGACAAAATTAAAATATTTGAGTATTAGTTATAATGGGTTATATTTAATATAAACTACTAATTCTTACATGAAAGAAAACGAATAAAATTAAAAAAGTAATAAAATGTGAAGCAACCTCTTTGGCATTTTCATTGTGCAACATCATATATCATTTTTTAATTTTTATATACTTTTATAGAGTGGAAAATTGAAAATTTTTTTATTAGTAATTTTATAAATTTTTTTTTTTTGAAAGGAAGTAATTTTATAAATTTATTGCAATGATAAATCATTATAAAAAAATTTATGACAAAGATGAAAATAATTATGAAAATTAAATATTTAATGGGTAGTATAATATGGATTATTAAAAAGGTTATAATTATTGAAATAAATTTTTTTATTAGTTTAGAAAATTTATTTTTCAAACGATATAATTATAAAAATTAATATGTTATATGGAATTTATTATTAATTGGAGAAGCGAAAATGAAAAAATTTAATTCATTAAATACATTAAGTAATTTATAATTTAAAATTAGAAGAAAAAAAGTAGAAAATGCCAAGTAAGCAACGCATCATCAATGGTTGCTTAACTTTTATATATTTATATAGATAGGTAGATGTTGCAAAGTTTGTAGGGTCATTGGTTGATTACCATTTTTTTCATTTTGAAAGGTAATCAAAATTAATAGATAGATAGATAAGTAAGTATCCTGAAATCAGATACATGTGCAAAAATCTTTGACTTTAAAGTCAACTTGTAGTATGTTGCTTGTTATATAAGAAAATATCTACATTTGTTTAGTCTTCGTTTGTTAGGCACTGCTGATTGAGATTTGAATTTCTGAACACAACAACTAATTCAAATTAATCTAAACTGAATCTAATGAATATATTTACCTTTTCTATATCCCATCCAGTTCAATTAACACCATAGAGATCAGCACTGTGTATAATAAAATAAGACGCATGACCATGATTATTTCTTTAATTAATAGCTTAATTAATTTAATCTTATCATAGAGCAGTGAGCAGAATTAGAGTAAGATTATTATCTTAGTAGCTCCTCTGGGGTTAAGTAACCAATTAAATTGAAGGTTATTAGGTCCCCTGAGGCCAGACTGTGGAGAACCAAGTCTGAATAATATATGGAATGGAGACAGAATGATTAGAAATAAGGAGGCATGGGCCTGAACCCATTAATTTTTGAAAAGAAATGAGTTAAAATGATAGTATATAAGTTTATGGGTATTGAATCTGACACACACAAGGTTAAAAAAGTAAGTCATAATATATTACTATTTAAAAAGGTAAGTTTCTCTCTTGTAGATGAAGTTTCATCAATTTCTTTGTATATAGCGTGCTTTTGTCTGTGACTGCAAATGAATTCTTTTTTTACAGTTGGAGTAATATAACAGAAAGAAAATGTATTATGTATTCATATGGATTTAGTTAAAGTGGGTGGGGTATGAAAATGGTAGTGAATAAGGACACCTTGGCTGAAGTTTCTTAATACCCCTTTTCTTGTATTTTCCTATGGAATCAGCTGAGAGGCATTATAATAACATTCAAACTGATACTGTCCTGTCCACAATAATTCATCCTTTTTAGATTATGTTAACTACTAAAATACATCTATTATATGGCTCCCTACTCTTTCTTTTCTTTGTATCTCTTTGAATAATAATAATTTTTGTATTAACTTATATATGTATATATCAAATTTATATTTGAAATTTCATAATCACTCTACATACAAACTTGTCAGTAAGTTCAATATCCAAATACTTAATCTGTACTTATTAATTGATTGCGCGATGTAGAAAATCATACAACAATTATAATTATATTACATGACATTTCATCCTATTAAATATTATTAAATTTATTTTTAACCATCTAGTTTTCGATCACCTAATCACGGGTTGTGCCAACTAATTCAAATTCGAACCGGATAGGACGACAAAGACCGCGAAACTCTCCCTACTGAAACAGCTGTATTCTCAAGGCTCGAACTTGAACTCGAAAGTACTCGGATGCAAGTATTGAACTTATTGCAAGTGTGCTTAAGCATGAGCAAAACTGAAAAATTAGGATTGATTTACAGAAAAAGGAGATGCAAGAAGGTAGAAATTACAGAAATACAAAAAATAAGTAGAGACTACCTGTACAGATACAGAATACTGACACATTCTCTATGTCCCATGATACTTTGCTAATCAAAGGTCATAATCTACATAACTTGGGCAGTGTAAAAAAAAGAAAGAAAGAAAGAAAAGGAGTAAAATGGACCAACCTAAACAGCTCATATCTAAAGAATAAGAAACTGAACACAACTTTTGACCCATCTTCATTAATTCTCTTCTTTTTCAGTTACATATTGTTATAATAAAAGGCACAGAGAATAGGAGGAGAAGGGGGCGGGTGGCAAGTGGTGGTGGAACGGTGGTGTCAAGTCATGGATAATTTTAATTTGATGGCAGAGCAGAGACTGAGACTGAACAAATTCTGGCAAAATTAGGTGGTCTTCTGTAAACACATCTTTATTGAAAGATGAGTAGTAAAGAGGGAGACAAATTTTAGTATGCCAGAATGTAAAAATTATCCTAAACAGATCAGATGAATTATATTTTACTTTCCTTTTCAATTGGCAATACACATAGGAATGTAACAGTAACAGTAACAGTAAAAGTAACAGTATCCCCACTGACTTCACTACTTCCTCCTTTTTGTTGTGGTAATGTAACGGTACCACCCTACCTATTTTCTTCCTATTCAGTATCTATCTTTTATACTGCTAATTAACTAGTTTATTTATGATCCCCATTTTCTTTTATCTAAACTACGGAACTTTGGTCATTTTGCTCTGGTACCATATTGAACTTTTGTCATTTGGTTATTTCTGTTATAGGAAAGTTCAATATAAAGAATTAGATTTTACATTTGATTTGGAAAACCTTTGTTCAACAACCCAAACTAAATATTTATGACAATATACTTGTTTAGTATTAGATTTTAGGAATTCACGAGCATTATTTATAAAGACAAAAATAACTGAACATACATATGTTTTAATGTAAAAATAGTTTAACAAAACATATTTGCAAACTTTTGTTGTTCAAAGTGGGATTAGAATGGGATATGCAGCACTGTTGCAAAAGTGAGTATTGTTGAAGGCAAGAAAGTGAAATAGTAGAAATTGATAGGAAAAGTTGGGAATCAGTTTCAAATCAAATGGACATAATAGAAAATGCCAAATATTTTGTTGGCAACCATTAACTTACACATGTATACACAATTGATAACATATAAAGTACGAAAAAACAAAAAGACAAGGATTTTTGTAACATTCAAACCACTTCCTCATAATATCTAGTCTCAATTATGTAAATTAGTTGGAGAATATATATATATACTCAAACTATAAGGATCAGGGGAAAGAAAAAAGTAATAGTACATCATTTTCAAAAAACAACAATAAAAATAGAACAGTTGTGATTTAATATATTGAATCATAAATTAAAAAATAAGTAGACGAACTTGCAATAAATATCAACTCAAAATACCGTTTAGAGCTCTGACTCGTTTAATTTTTGAGCCGACATGTTTAGTTTTAAATAGCCGTTTATCGAGATAAATCGCAAGTATCTTGCTGACAGCGCATTTCATCTTACAATTCTGCTAAACTAATACTAGTAATATTTGTTTCACATATAAAATAAATTTGGTAGCTCATAATTCTATCTTATCATTAAGGAAAAACAAATCCATAGTTATTATTAATCAAACGTTTGTTTCATTAAATCCAAAACCCTAATTACACATCACTCTCTGGAGAAGGGGCCTATATTAATGCTTTCGGTTAAATCGACAATATAGAATAGTAATTGTTTGAATGGCGGGAAAGAAAAGAGGTGGAGTGGAGCAGAGGTGCAGTTTTCATAGGACCTATGCCTTGGATTATCTTGTCATGACAATGAAAGAAATTGGGATCCTTTGTCTTAATGACTATATCTGCATGGGACCTTCATTTCAATTTAAATTAATCCACACTTAATTAAGTGGGCTTATGTTTTCAAATGCTTGGCCTTTTAATAAATATAAAGAACAGTTAGGTTCATTTAATCTTTTAATTAAAAAAGAATATAGAGTGTTTGAGTAGTATGACTATGAACATTTCAAATGAATATTGGCTTAATTAATGTGTATGGTATTACAAAATTGAATTGACCTCCCTTAATTTAGGCAGAATCCCGCTATTACTGACTCTGCTGTCATATATATATATATATATATATTTGGCAGGAGAAGCTTCCCACACAACTTTTGATTAAGCAAAATAATTTAATTTATGAAAAGCAAATTTTCTCTAACACTAAACACATATATGCTATTATTAAAAACTCACATTGAATAAAAATAACATTCAACCAAAAATTATAACTATAAGAGTACAAGCTAACCCGTTGATAAGCGCAAGTCCAAATAAATCTAATGATCTTTATAAACCCATCATTCTCAAGGGGAAATAAGGAAAAAAAAGTACTAATTGGATTATTAACATGACTTTTGAAACGAATTAAATATAATTATTCATTTGTTCCAAAAAAAAAAAAAAATCTTGAATATGTATAATCAAACAGAAATTATCAACCGATCAATTACGCTGATTGAATTTAATTTAATTTGAATTGTTAATGAGGTAAAACTAATTATGAATGGGCACTAGCAAAAAGGGAAACAGAAGAGTATATAGAAAATGGGCATAGGATTCCCAAAAACCTTTCTCTTTAACAAGAGCAAGAGCGTGCTTTGTGGGAAAAGATAAGGAGAGAAAGTGAGTGAAGTGAAGATCCAAGACCCAAACTTGAAAAGGTAGCTCTTATGGTGCCCACCTTTTTTTTTATATATATAGGAATCCCAAGCTATTCACTTCAACTTATTACTAGTACTTGGATTTATAACTATATATTATTACTAGTGTTATTTAATTAAATAAGAAATTAGTGTTGGTTATAGTTATAGTAGTATATTTTTGGTTACACACGTGTAGGGCCTTTTCTTTCTTTCTTTTTACCTTTAATGGGATCCTGGAATATTTTCATTTTTGCATCTCGTGAGTTTATAGTAGAAGAGCAACAACAAACCTTTGTCATTTTATGTTCAAAATAAAGAAAGAATAATTTGTACATTTTCCTTATGTTTTCTCGGATAAATATAAATTGTACGTTATGCTATGTCACATTATTAGCTCATGCTTTATAGGAAAAAAAAAATTTCATATTATATTCTAGGTTTGATTTTGGCTTTTTGAATTAAAGTATGTTCCGCAATAGTTTTGGAAATTGAATTTAGCGTTTTGAATGGCTAAAATGATAAAAATTACTATTTTTTTAATGTCTCGTAAATTAATTTTTGAGATAGTTTTTACCTATTTAAATAGTATTTTATCAAAATTATTCATTATAATTTTTAGGTTTTTTGTATACATCTATTATAAACAGCCAAATACTAGTCAAATAGCTGGTTTTACCGAACATACTCCACTTATACATTATACAAGAAATGAAGCTTTTCTTTGAGGAGTAAAAACACTCTTTCTTTTTTGGCTTTATTGTCATTCGTCTTTAGATAATTAGTCCAAACGCGATTTAGAAAAAAGAAAAAAAAGCAGTAAGGAAGAGCCTAAACAAATCAGGAATTGGGGCCCTTGGAAAGTAAAGTAAGTTTGTAATCTTTGTTAACAATTGGTATATTATGAGGCAATGCACAAACAACAAGACAAATTAACACGTACTTAGCCCCTAAAACAGCATCAAGATTTTACTTAATTACATTGTATTCTATTGAAAAGGCAGTTCACCAGATAAAGTTGTCCCAGACAAAATTGTTCTTAACTTTCCGAAAAAATTATGAAAGAAATCAATTAACATTGGAGATTTTAGGATTGGAGTTTGAATATATACCTTTGCCAAAGTTGCTAATTGATAATATAATTAAATTTCTCTTTGATTGACAAATGGAATTATAATAATGAAACGTGATCAATGCATTGTAGGAAAGTGATTTATAAACAAAAATAATACTATATACTATAATATTTATTTCTATAGTTTAGCATATATATAATCAGTAAAAGTAATTAATTTCTATAGTTAGCTAGACAATCTTTTTCCTTCTTTTTTATACATTTTTATGGGTTTTCTTTTTCTACACTCTTTTTTTTCCCCTTTGCTTTATATTATTTCCTTTGGGGCTTTGAAAGTTAGGGATTAAAGGGTTCCTATAATGGACACTTTACATGAATAAGGCTATCGAAATCCCTATAAAAAATATAACTTTTTCACCCGCAAAAGCAGACTTAATTAGGAGCGTTATTCAAATTTAATTCCTTACTTAAGTGCCACATACATACCACCTATTCCATCTTTACTTTGTTTTTTTTTTTTTTTTTCAGAACATATGTTATATGCTTTTTTTTTTAAGTAATGGATTGTTTCCAAACCTATAAAACAGTAGTTACTACTTAGACACTATATATATTATATAAACATGATAAAAATATCAATTAAGACTAGTCTGGAACCGTTAAATAACTTTAAATGCAGTCATAAAAACTTAAAAAAAATATTATAATTTTTTAAGTTTTTAATTGTTATTGATGAAAATTATTAATGCTAGAAAAGGTAAAGAAAATAGAGGTGATATCGATCCTTTTATTAATAATTTTGGTCACATTCATATGCCTATAATATGAATTGTACAATACCATGATGAAAAATAAAACATCATCATTTAAAGATGATTTAAAAACAAAAGAGCAATAATGTTAAGGATTTAATTGACGAGTGCGTCGACATCTCTCGTATAGAAAGATTTCTCACAAAATTATTTTGATTTACAATCACTTTTTTTTTTTAATCATAAAAAATTTATACAAATAATTTTATAATTACAAAAATATCATCATGTATTATAAGAAAATATAGGCGAAAGATCTGTACGCGAGAGATAAAACTTTTCCCTTAACTAAATCGGAGCCAAATTACGGGGAAGGGAAATGATTAATAAGGAGAATAGCCTAGAGCCCCGTTTTAAGTCCTCCAATCCAATCACTAAAGTTAAGCTATGATAAGCTCATTGAATATTTAGTATCTAATCATTTACCTTTTTCCTTTTTGTTGAGAATGGGAGCCTAACAAAGGCCCACGTGTTATTTTTTATTTAATTTTTCTTTTTTATTTTGATGGAAAATAAAGCTTGAGAGAATGGGGACACTTGGCAAAATGTGATTGGTGAGTTGTCCGCTCTTGCTTGGTATGATTATGCATTAAGACCCACCCCATCTAATCAAATATCAATCTCTTTGGGAACTTGGGCCTCTCTGTGCCAAAGCTCCACTCACAAAATCATACTCCCTCTTTCTTTGTATTTTTAGTTTAGGGGAGATTTTTTGCTTTTAATTCTATTGCATGCTTTGGTTTGGCACTAATAGTTATGTTAATTACTGTTCTTGCTTACCTCTTTTTGCACCCAATGAAAGTTGAATTATTATGTTCTTAATTTTACCTAATTGGCTAATTAGTGTACTTAATTAATCTTGGATTAATAATCAAATTGCATGATGGAGAACAGTACACATTAAATTAGTTTGATATGTACTGTAGAAATAATAAGCTCAAATTTTAATCATTTCCATATGCTTTGACTAAATAATTTATCAATCTTAGTTTTACACAATAATTAATATTGTCTCTACCCTTCAAATTCAAAATTGCCATGATTAAGTATATATATATAACTTCGCGATACTTCTTAGAATTAAGGCGAAGCAGGATGAATTTTGTTAATTAATTTTGAAGAAATTAGACTATATATCAAAGTATTGTGTCAAATATATATGACATGCAAGAGGAGACATTAATTGAGAGGGGACCCGACCCCTTGTGTTGTGAGTTTGGACAGGCAACATCTTGAAACCTCTCATAATAGTTTCCTCCTGGCTAAGTTATATATATGTGTGTTATGATTTGAGTCAAATCAATATGCCTCAGTCATGTGATCAAAACCCCTCTCAAGAGTTGTTCCAACCCAAACCTTTTGAGATCATTCATAACTATATGTGCAGTTTATGATTCATCAACCCGTGACAACCATTTTTTCTTCTTTTTCTTTTTCCACTTCTCTTTTAACAAAAAAAAAAACAACAACCCCATCATACACACACACACACAAATGCTATACATATTTGAATTTGTGGCACAATGTAGCACCACCATCCAAAAATAAATATGGGACCCTAACAAAACGCGTTTCTAATGGTACCATTTGTCAAAGATTTATTTTGAAAAATAACAATCTTAAAATTAAGGATAAAATATCAGCAAGAAAAAGAAAAAGGTGGTAGCGCCTATATATTGATAGACAAAGGAAAATGACCTTATATTAACCTTCACAATCAACCAAAGCCGAAACATGACAAAATTAAGGCATAATAATAGGAATAGAGGCTATTTTCTCTTTTGAAATTTAGGGTTTGTTTAAATTTTTTAAAAGATATACTATATAAATTGAAAAGCTTTTTTACATAGGGTTCCACTGGGTTGGTCTTTTATAGGTTTTTCTGGTTCTTTGATGGCTGCTTGTGGGACAAATATCCACCGACCCCATCTCTCCATTTCTCCACCTTTTACGTTGGCATTTTTATTGTAAGATTCCTCCTTCAAAAAGCTAGTTTCTTCGTATTGCCACATGTATATTCACGTATTCTTTCAACATTTATCAGAGAAGGGGATTTTTAACCAATTTTTATCTAGAAATGGTTGATTAATTATATTACAATGCAAGAATTAAATAAAAAATTACAGTGCAACTGCTTTTTCAAGAGATAAAGTGATTGAAAAACTAATAGCAATTACGTCGAAACAATTAACTCGGAGTGGAATAAAAACCAGTTGCTCGATTTTCTAACATTCTGCATTCAAAAATGAACAACATCTATCGATTTTTTGGAAAAAAAACCAATAGATTTTATATATAGCAAAAGGGATTCCTCCAAATTTAATCTTGTTTCTGTCCTGGACGCCAATGAGTTTGTATGTTTTGGTGAGCAATTAGTGCCACTAACATACCATCACCGTCATAAATCAAAAAAACAGGTTATAGTAATATTACCTTTTTTTTTTGGCGGGAGATTTCATTGTCAAGAAAAGAGTAATGAGATGGTAGTTTTATAGCGGTAGGATCCCACCATTGCTAAGTTTTAAAAGATAGCTAAACTAGCTAAGAGCATCTCCAATAGTACTCTCTATTATAAAGAGCATATTTTGCACAATAAAGAGCATCTTAAGGAATCTTTAAATATAAAGAGTAAATAAATTTGTACAACTCCAATAGACTCTTTATATTTTCATTCTTCATTTTGCTTTATCCAATAAACATTTAATGTTTAATTTTTTTCCTCCTTTATTTTTTACAAGATGTCTGCATTGAAAAGATGAAAGAGAAAATTATTTCTAATAAAGAAATAAATATCAATTAATATATAGTATAGGGAATTGAAATATTTTAGAGTAGAGAGTTAGTTTGACTCTCTACATGTAGAGAGCCAAACCAGCTTTCTAATCCAAAATATAGATATAAAGAGTCTATTGGAGAACTTTTTTTTGGATTGGCTCTCCAAAATAGAGAGTTTTACTTAAATAAAGAGCCTTTTGGAGATGCTCTAAGTAGCTATACAACATTACCTGGTTTGGTCATTTCTCTTTTGCATATTTCACCACGTGTCTAAATCCTATCTTGTCCACGTGGAGCTGCATCTTGGTCGGTAAAACCGTTTGGTTGTATTTACAGTGCACAACGTACGTTCTTTATATTAGTACATCATATATGTTAAAAAAAATATTAGTATATCATATTAATTTGTTTGGCTAATGGCTATTATTTTAAGTTAACAAATAATATTCATTAAAAATTTTTGTATATCCATCAGGAAAAATATGTATTCCATGTAGTTTTTCTGTTAATTGATTAAATTAGATTATCTTTTATAATGATTCTAATACAATAGTTAATTATTATATTCTTTCTTTCCCTTGTTTTTTATTTTATTATGCATTTTTCATTGAGAATTCAACTTTATCATTATTATAGATAAGAAATTATTTTTGTATGTATGGAAAGTATAGCTACCGGACCATTTATATTGGAATTCAATCTTTCTAACAAAGTAGAACCATAACGGACCACTTCTTTTATAGAAAAACCACTTTTTATTTGAAATACTAATCTATTTTACAAAAATATATGACAAAAGGTTATATTTTTATCTCTATTATATTTACCATGTTCTTTCGTTATATCGTTTATCAATCAAATTCCTATTTCTCATTGCTAATTATGGCGAAGTCTGTTGGTCATTTCATTTTTTACGTACATTGTAAGATGGGAAAATCTCAACTTTCGATTTTAATTTCTTTCAATTATATTATTACAACCTTATTATACATAAAACAGAATTATCCACTGGGATGTAACTCAAAATATTACTTGACCCCATGAATATACTCTTGTATGGAAAGAAAGGTGGATTTTTATTTCTTTTTCTTAATTTAATTTAATGGTATTTGGTGGCCGGCTGATTGAGGTCCACGCATGGAGTAACTTATTAGTGTAGTAGGTTCTAGTCATTTCACCAAAATAATTTCAGACTTTATTTCTTTAAATTCTGTCTGAGTTGTTTTTTTTCACCATAATAATGGTCAATTTAACAATTAACGTTCCTTAAAAAAAACAAAAGCAGTTAACGTTAATACTGATGTGTGCTAATTGCTATTTTTCAAATGGAGAACCATTCTATAGATTTATTATATTTTCTTCATTGGGTTGCTTTCAACTTGAGGGCTGTAATTTTCTGTCACCAAATTTTGATAGCCATAAATATTTGACTAATTCTATCCTATCAATTTTGAAATTATTTTTCACTAACGTATAATCCAACTTTTCAAAATTCAACACGTTTTGTAAAGAAAACTTGTTCTCCAACACCTTTCTCACCAATTTCCATTAATTAGGCAATAAATACACTGCGGGATAATATATTACATTACGAATTTGGTTTTAAACTATTCAAAAGGGGTCATTTTAATTCTGTATAAATTGTTTTTCATTTTTTATTCTTTACATCTCTTTCTCTTCTCCACCCCTTTATTATTAGAAAATTACAACATATAATATAACACACTTTTCACTTTTGAAGTTTCATTTTACTAAATAGCACATAAATTTTGAAATTAAATAAATAGCACCACTTTTGTGTTTTTTTAGTTTTACCTTTGTTAAAATTATTATGAGAAAAGTACTATAAAGTCACTGAGATTTTATATAATTAACTGCTTATTTCTTATGTTTTTACAAATACACTGATTAGTCCCTCTGTTGGCCAAAAGATGGAGAAGAAGTTGAGTTGACGTACGGGTTAAACGCGACTCAGAATTTCAACCATCATTTTCACGCTATTCTGATGATCGAATGACCAATCTGATGCCATCATATGAAAGTCCAAGCGAAGTTGAGCATTTTCAGACTAAAGTTGCGGCCGTTTGTTGGTCAGAAAAGAAGATCGCCTTTCAAGCACCTTCACCACCATAGTTGTTATGTTGCATTCTTCAAGGTCTTTTGACTATTTTCCAATAGAGATTTGTGTACGATTAGATTCACTATTGAAAGATCTTCAATTTGATAAATGACTTGTCCAAAAAAGAGGCAGTTTTCTATAGTAGGAATAAATGGGTATCTGAATGGTTTTAGGTATATTCTAGTAATATGAGGAAGTTTCTGTGAGAAATGTTATTTTTTAAACTTATATAAAAAGAGCATGCTATTGATGTGCATTTTATTGCCGTCCAATAGCATATGAATATTTCAATGACCGACTCTATTGTGGATGTAAATGTATATAATTTATGGACATATTGATATTTTATTTATTGGTATTGACTTTTATTAATTTATATATGTTTATTTTTTTTTACATGAAAATATAATAAAATATGATGTTATGGTTGGCCCTCTATCATAATAATTGTTATTATTTTAAGTAAGGGTTAAAATTGTAAAAACAAAAGAAAAATGCTACTACCTCCGTCTTTTTGAATTCTTTACACCCTAAAAACACAAATACCAAGAAATTATCAATACCAATACACAAATAATAATAAACAATTACTAATCATTTACACCACTTACTTTTTCACCAATATCAATAAAGAAATAATAATAAACAATTACAAAATTTACTATAGATGGAAATATAAACAACCAAAAAGACACCCAAAAGAGGAAATGTAAAGATTTCCAAAAGACGAAGGTAATATTTATCTAATTTCAAACAAATGTGTTATTTAGTAAAACGAAACTTGAAAAGTGAATTAAATGTTGAAATTTTTCAATATTAAATAAATGAAATGATGATAAATATACTTTTATTTATTTATTATTGAAAATTGATTAATTATTTATATGATTAATAAATTATTTGTTTTTAAATTAGAGTTGTGGAAATCTGAACTTTGATCTATTATCTGGATCGTAAATACACTTGCTATTAGACTATACTTTGACGTACAATAAATGCAATAAATCCAGTTAAACTAAAAATTTTAAATTGGTACAAAATATATTAAATAACAAGTATTCTACAAGGGTGTACACTACTAAATATAAGAATCTCAATTTTTGTAAGGCAAATGAAAAGATTAATTTATTGTCAATATGTTATAAAATATAAACAAAAAGTTCCAAAACATGGATAATTGCTATCGATTTAAAACAGAAAATTAGTAGGAGTTGTCTTGCAAAATGAGTTTAAATTTGGGTTCATAAAAAAATAAAGAAACAGAGAGCATTGTCGTTTTGCAGTCGATAAGAACGTTCGCTCGTCTTCGTCACTTAAAATTGTGTAGGTCAATAACACCATACACTCCAATACAAAAACTAAATTATTATCAATATTCAATTTTCAAAATCCCAGTTTCTCCCTCCCACCGTCTCCCGGCAACGCTACCACCAACCAACACGAGTTAGTTAGAAATGTCAGCAAATTACTGCTATTGCTTCCACGCAATTCGAGCGTTTACTGCACTGTCCAATGACATTGACGTAGTGCTCAGCTTTCCAGCCAATAGGGTGGGGCGTTTGATGTACAGAGTAAAAGAGCGAGTGAAGAAATTGGCCGTTTAACAGAGTGGAAAGGACAATATGTAGGAGTTGATACATGGGAGAATTACTCTAGGGTCCCAGTGTTATATGCTAATCTACTTTTAGGTCCTCGTGTTTTGAAAACTATGCTTTCGGGTCCTCAAAATTTTTGCACCGTTCAACTCACAAGTCCTTCCATATATATTCTGTTTGATTCGCAGTTAACAATCTTCATAAGTCAATTTTGCCGTTCAATTTTCATTTAATGCTATTTATTTATTTAATAAGAATAATTTAATTTAGTTTAATTATAGCTAATTCATTTTAATTACTTAAATATAATATAATCAATCAATTAAAATATAACCTTAAAAAAAAATCAATTAAAATATATAATATTTCATTTATCCAATTTACTAATTAATTTGATTAATAAAATTAAAAGAAAATGCTGGATTTTCTTCTTGGAGAAACTACTACTATTCCTCACCGAACGGCCGATCTGTTCTATTATAAGATTGTTATCATCTTACCCATCCCAGCCAATGTTATCATCTTCATATGCTGGGACTTTCATTTTTTGGAAACTATCATATTCAAACTAGCCCTCAGAGGTCATTCCTCCTGCAAAACCAAACAATAGTAGCAGTAGTGACCAATCGCAACAATGGCGATTCTTTCAAGTAATTGCACCATCAAACCTCATCTCCGAAATACTCTATCGATATATTTGTTGACTTTTATAATTAACTAACATTATATTCCGATATATTCTCTTTAAAATTGACGAAAGGACCTGAGAGTTGGATGGTGCAAAATTTTAAGGACCTGAAAGCATATTTTTCAAAACACGAGGACCTAGAAGCAGATTAACATATAATACAGGGGCTTTAGAATAATTCTCCTGTTGATCAAATTGCATGATTGACAGAAAAGGAATTGAAAAAAAAAATCCAAACAGAGCATTGAATGGAAACGGAGATATGGAGGAAAATTGTGAATGAAGAAGTGGAAGTGGTAGGTCACGAAGAAGGCCATGTCCCCTTTATAAAATTACACTCCAACATATTCAAATCAAATCTATCCATTGGTTCATCCACAAATTTCTAATCTGATACTGCCATATTGGTGTTGGTTGGAGCCATTGAAGATTATAAAAGAAATAACTGAATTAAATAAAAAAATACTACCTCCGTATTTTCAGGTTCTTTACGTTTTCATTTTTGGGTGTATTTTTCATTTCTTTACGTTTCCATTTATGGTAAGTTTTGTAATTGTTTATTATTATTTTGTTATTGATATTGGTGAAAAAGTAAGTTTTTAAGAAGGTTAGTAATTGTTTATTATTATTTTTATTTTTATATTGGTGGAAAGTTGATTTTATTGGTATTGGTGAAAACCAAATGTAAAGAAATGAAAAAAACGGAGGTAGTATATGAACATTAATAAGGGAAAGAGATGCAACATCTGTATGATGTTTCCAAATTCAAAATTTTGAACAATTATACGTGGCTTTTCTGAAAGAAACCATATGCAAATAGATCACAATACCTTGGTATTATCATCCACATGGTGAAAGATTGGCAATCCCCTTGAAAGTACCCTTTGATTTTCATCCAAATCCATCAGATCCTGTAGCGTGAAAAAGAAGTTAATTTGATGGCAAAACAATAAATTTCTTCTTGTCCACAGCCATACAAATAATGGTAAGGGCAAGATGGTTCAAAAACAAAACATTTATAGTGTAAAACAATAGGAGAAACATTAGCTTCCGTATACAGCATACACTATTGTTATGTTGCGAATAATTATATAGCTTTCATCCAACCGGGACAATCGATATTGCCACAACTTCTCTGAACTCTTACAATTTCCAAGTCTCTTTCAACAGGATTAGATTCAGGTACTAATGCATGTGCATGAATGCTAATAAGAATGTAGTCAGTTATAAACTAACCTTATCAAAGGAGAATAAATTATGATGAACCTCATTTGCTAACAAATCCCAACAACGATTAGCAAGTGAATATGAGAAGTTGTTGCTCGGCATTGGGAACTCCACTCTCTAAAACAAGAAGATATTGACTTCAAGAAATTAAAATGTTTCACAGATATGAAAGCCACAGAAACCTGACCTAATCCATACAAATATTAGAAAAGGAACCACACCTTGGGATGCCCAAATTCATTGCCCATGAAGTTGAGGTAAGCACTACCACCAATTGTAAAGGTAACCATTCTAATCATCTGACTCGTGTCAAAGGAAAATAGCAAAAAGATATCATATAAGTGATGAATGGAGATAAAGTAAAATGACACTAGCTTTTTCAGGCAACCTAACTGAAATTACTCCAGTATTTGAGACGTAATACTAGTAATTCATAATGTTTCAAAAGCAAGGAACAGAAGTTGGTTCAACGAAAAACCCTTCCAGTTTCCACATTTTCATACCAGAGAAATAATAAGATCTGCTTTTCAGTAATGCATCAAGAATGGGAGGAAAAAGAGAAACAAGGTTGAACACCAATTACTTTGTGAAGTGCACATCCCCTATGCAGTGATTCCTCTGAGGCACTAGAATAGTCCTTAAATTCACCGAACAAAATTTCCGCAAATGACTGTCCTCCTGATATAGACTGACACGCAGACCATAAAGGCAGAATGCATTTGTTAAGTAAATAAGTATAAAGTAAAGTCTTGAATAAAATTACAAAGATTCGTGTGCATGATTACTTGGTTGTGATTTTCAGCATATAAAAGCATTTTATCTGCATATTTTCCATCTCCTATTAATGTGCTGACAATCTGCAGTGTAGAAGTAAATTCTGTAAACATGGGGATAAATGGAATAGAAATATTTTATCATTTTTTAAAGAAAATAAAAGGTTTATGATAAAAAACTATTAATACAACAATAAAATCCCAAGGGATGATGAGAGGATCTGAGATAATCATAATAGAACCTTGGTCATGCTCCATTCACTATCTGGAATATTCTTGAGATAAGATGCCCACATGTCTGATGCAGAAACATTGACATAATAATCAAATCCCAATCCTCCTTGTGAAGTTGGTTCACAGAGTCCAGGATAAAATGTTGCCTGAGCAACAAAAGAAACAATTTTCACTAAAAGCTACAAAATTATTGGATGTAAAGTTATGTCAGCCCATAACTGTGCTAGAAGACACAAAAGGCATTGAAACATTGCAACTAATAATTTCGGGTTTCATCAAAAGCTAGGAAATAATGTCACCAGAATAAATGGGATGGTGATGAAATTGAATCAGTTAGTACAATTATGAGTTAAAAAACTCAACTTGTTGGAAGCCTAAGTTGATGGCTATCCTATAACTGTTTAGAGCCTTCCAGTCTATCTTGTTCAATATACACACCTCTACTCATGGGAAAATCATGAATAATCTGTGCATTCATGGTAAAAGCAGAAATGACGTGGCTTAGGAATAATAACAGAAGATACATTTCACTGACTGTACAATTAAAATAACATTTACACAGTCCCTGCAAGTTACTGAATTTTGTTCCACGTGAGTCTCATTGAACCATATCACTAAATTAGAAACCCCAAAAGCAAGAGAAGTTAGAACTAAATTGCAAATGCTGTCTATCAATGTACAACAGCAAATACATACTTTATAATGGAAAATATGGAATACAGCCATGTTCAAATCAGTGAAATAGGCAATTGAATTTTGCCACATAATGACAGTTTTTCCCACTGCATTTATACACTGACTTCAAGCTAAAAAATGCAGAATGTCTCAACTGCAGTCAATCCATGATATTAGTGAAAGAGAAACTATTGAATTAAATATGATAAGTTCATTGCTAGAGACTTGAAAAGGGATGGCAAAGAGAGATCTACAAATCCATAGTTACTTACATCTTCAGCAATTGTTAGTATATTAGGATGAAGAGCGTGCAGTAACTCATTTGCCAATACGAGATACAATAATGCATCCCTATCAACATATTGATTGCAGTACCTGAAATTAGTTAGAAACTATGTTAGAATAAATTCTTTCAAAGCCACAATGAATTGGGTACAGTGCATAAAAATTTGGGGATCGGAAGTTGAGTAAAGAACTAAAACTTGTACGCATTATCAAAGTGGCTGGTCAGAGGATTGCACGCCTAGCAATTACCACTCTGCAAAAGACCTGCTCTGGTAACAAAGACTTTTCTTTTTAAAATAATTTTAGTTGATCTTCATATTTATGCCACGAGGCCAAAGGTGTAAATGCCTTGCTGGTTTCTAATTACAATACTTACTCCATTTGACTGTTCTAAGCAATTTAGCATGTCAAAGTTATTCAACCACCCTGGAAAATTATAGATTCTGGCTTGTAGTTGTTGATATAGTAAATTCTATGGGTACAGCACAAATTTGAACAGAAGGTGAAATTTACATAACTGGGGATAATTTGGAACTTTACTTTATTGTTTTCCATGTTGTTAGAGAAGCACAAAGGAGAAATCCTAGAATAAATTGTGGTTTGTGGCAGTAATTGCCTCCCTTCATAGAAACATGTGGCTCTATTGAACATAAGCATGTAGTTGAACTAACTAAAATTGTTTTTCTGGTTCTCTTCTCTCTCTTATTTTCCTTTTTTTCCATCCATTTGCATTTTTGGTTTCTGGATTGCATTTATTGTAGGCAGCACCAAGACAACTATTTGGTTAAGCTATTCAAAGGGTACAGTAAATACTTTCATTAAGCTCACGAACTAATGAAAAAAGTTTGCAGAAATGTGTAAACGTGTATTGAAAAGTCAGAAAAAAAGCCGGCATAATAATCTTACTCTTCTAGGTCACCCGTAAAAGAAGCAAAACCATTGTGTGTGTAAATCATCGATGAGAGTGAATGAAACTGAAAACCATCTATTTGATATTCCACAACCCACCTGCTCAAAGATAATCTACATAAGCAATGCCAAGAAAACCTACTCAAAAAGGAGACACCGCACAAACTGTAACTTATTTTCCAGAAAATCAACCAACAAAAATTATATAAAAATAAATAGAGGTCACAATTGGATGACAGACACGTAATAATAACTTAAAAAGCTGAAACATTGCTTGTACTTCAGATTTACCAGTTAAGATTTGAAAGCAGATAATGCAATACTTCATGGTCCCCATACTTAAACATTCTGGTACCCCAATATTTGTGATTCCCACGTTTACCTATTCAAACAACGATAGGAAGACCAGGAATGTTGAGTACTAATATAAAATAAGAAGCATTCATTGAGCACCATTTCATTATTATCACAAAAGAAAAAAGATAATGCATCATTATAACCCCCTAAAAGTGTTTTTAATGGCATTCTAGAAGTCTTATAAACTCAAAATATGTTACTATTGCTAGTGACACATATTATACATTTAAAAAAAAAAAAAGTAAAGCCCGGTGCACGAAGGCATCCTGACGTAGGGTCCGGAGAAGGGCCGCACACCCGAAGGTGCAAGAGATTGATTCCGCGGCTCGAAATCGTGACCGTTTGGTCACGCTGCGACAACTTTATCATTGCCCCAAGGCTCCCATTCGAAACATATTATATGTTGGCCAAAAAAAAAAAATATTATACATTGCACAAGTTGATTAAGAGACTAAGGGACAAGTAGATAATAAACCATAATGATTTTACCGCCGTGAAAGTAGCAGTCACTTGAACCATCAAAAAGTGAGAGCCCAACCATCTCATCTGCAGCTGAGTAGGAATGGACGATATCTAAGAACACCAATAATCCTAATCCTGTAAAATAGGGAGAAAACAAGAACTTTTTAATAAAAACCAACAACATGAATATCAAATACGAAAATTCCAAGAAATTTCGAGTGACAGAGATGTAAAAGTGAAAAAAATGTATCATATACAATCTTTGCAGTTAGCTGGAAGATTTCAACAGTATTATCTAGTAGGCATATTCAATGCAAGAGGCAATAATCTGCAGATCATTTAGTTCATTGGACAGTTCCACTGTCCTAGGAACTTGACATAAAAAGTAAATCTAAGCATCAAGAAGATACACCTGATGAGAAATTAATGTTGAAATGCAAAAATGGAAGTGAATATAGCAGTCTTATTAATATTAGAATTATAAACTGACTGAAGTAGTTGAAGCATTGTAATGTATAAATGAAATCTATAGTCTTAATGAACCAAATAGAAGCAGACGAAAATGACAACCATGTGCTTCGTCAACCAAGCGCTTGAAGTCATCGGGAGTGCCAAATCGGCTGCTAACAGCATAGAAATTGGTGACCTGCATCATCATAGAGGTGCTTACCTAAAGAGCTTGTTAAAGAAAACGAACCTACGAGATCTAAAACCAAGTATCAAGAAAAGAATGTAAGAATCAATATTATAAAATGGATTGAACTGTCACAATAAAATGATGTGCTGCACGTAAATTAGTGTATTACGAAGTTCAATTATTTAACAAAGTGTCTGATATATTCAGGTGCATCAATCAGTAATGAAAAATCATACTGTTCATGATCAGCTTAAACCCTAATTACAAAATTAAATATTATAGGACAACTTCAATTCCTCCATTTCAACTCTTGTTTACCCAAATTTCAAGCAGGATAAGATATAAGGAGTTACAATTAGAATGAGAAACGTCCATATTTAGCTTCTTGCTGATCTAGGATCCATTAAACTCTTAAGAACCTACAACTAAGCATTTCTCAGTCAAATCAACAATGTAAAGAATGGATGTATATAAACCAGGGAACCTAAATTGATCAGGATATTGAACATTAAATGATATGGAGAACAACGTTTGACTCACTCTGTAACCAACTGTGAAATAATCTTTGTGCTCAACAACTCCAATCAACTGGATTGCATTGTATCCTGCTTCTTTCACATGTGGAAGCACCTGTTAAAAAAATAAAATTGATGACAGTAAATGGAGAATGGTTACTTAGTATATGTGTTATGAAATAGATGATTAGACCAAAAGTAGAGAGTTACCTTATTTGTAAAATCATTGAAAGAAGATACTTTTGGCTCTGAACCACTAATTCCAACATGGCACTCATATGTACGCAAGGACTTTGGAACTTTTGGGCGCGTGTTTCTCCATTTATAAGCACATTCAGGGGGTGGTTCCCAATGGATGGCAAAAGGTTGCTTCCCATCTAAGCCTGGCAATGATGATCAACTTCAATTGAACTAAGTATGAAATTGAAATGTAAAATGAAAAATATGATGTTGCACATCCGTATCATAGGTAATGACCACAAGCAAGTAAAGCAAGGTAGAGTGGTTGTAGTTCATTCAAAAAGCTTGGGAATTTCCATAATAAGAATCCTATCCACCAATAGACATGCTCCTTTAAAATGCAAATAAAAGAGCATGGGTAAGATGATCCATTTAAGGAAGGGCAAGAAGAGGTTCAGGACTGAAGGATGGATGGAATGCTAGAAAGATAATTGGTCAAAAGAAGGTGAAGGTGAAGGAAATGCAAACACATTTTCTTTGTACCATGAGTGCAGTAACTATTTTTCAAACAATATTGTGTCACTGAAAAAGTTCTAACAGTGGATGAACACTTTAAAAAAATGTTGTTGCAACAAAAGGCTTTCAGTAGATGTAGGTATTACCTGGTTCTACATAAGTAGCCCAAGCAGGAACTCGTTCCAGTGGCCCCTCAGGAGTGTTGAAGTAGACCCTGTATTTGCTTCCATGGGGAATAGTTGGAGCATATTTTTTCAACCATGCCAGCCTACCTCTACGTGTCTCAAGCCAATAAGGCAGGGGAGGCTGCTTAGCATGGATTTTCTCAAACCACGCAGGATCACTTATTACGTTAAATATGTCATATTCTTTTCCTTTATCAATCACATCACACGGAGGTAAGTTGCTAGGAGGATCATCTTTATGTTGTTCCTTCCATTCCTTATATCTCGTTTCTGCATCAGGAAGAGGTATTGCTTCCAATTCTTCCATTGTTTGAGGTCCATTAGGGCCAAACCATTGCTCATACAACTTTGCAGGCACTTTAAAACGATTTTTAATGTAGTCATCTTCTCCGGGTTCCCAGTATTCATCATTTGCTTTGTCAAAGATTTCTTCAATGCTAACACCATTATCACCTTTATCATAGTCGTCTACATAATTATACTGTTGAAAATAAAGTTCATCTGGTTCTTCTCCCTCCCTCAGTTTATCTTCAAGAATGATAAACCAGTACCCATAATCATCATGGCCAAAGTGACCCTCTCTTGCACAATTTTCGGTTGGCGACCACCCATTGAAGTCACCAACAAGTGCACAATAGCGAGCACCTGCACACACCGTTCTTAATATTCACATGTAATTCAACACGATAGATAATAAGTTAAAACGCATGGTGCAAAAGCTGGCAGAGGCAGAAAGGCTGATAAGCTTTAGCAACCATTTAGTCAAAGAAAAATAATTCTGGAACCAGTACCAATGAGATTGATGTGGACAATAAATTCCAAAGTGATATCTAATTTGGTTTAAGTTGTTAATTTAACTAACATTTGACCAAAAAGTTTGTAGAAAAGGAAAGAGTGGTTCTATGTTTCGACCTCCCCAAGAAATTCATTAAAGTAAAACAAACCTGGTGCCCATTCCAAAAAATCTGCCCGATGCTCTGGATGGCGATGCATACCCATCAACTCAAATCTATATAGAAAATCAGGGATAGTAAAACTCAAATTAAAATCATTTCCAACGACTTGGCATCAGCTACAGAAATATAATTAAAATAAACAGGACATATTTTACCAAACAAAAGCATTGAATTTTTCAAATTAGAAAGAACTATCAAAAATTTCCAAATTTTGATACTGCAAGTTAAACAGGAAATGAAATGTATTCAAGCTAAAACCTGTTTTAACATTACCCATTTTCATAAAAAAAAAATCAATAATTCAATAGAACCAACCCATAAGCAATGTCCTTGATCATAAGGTTTCTCTTGAAAAGTTCCTCTTTGAGGTCTTTCAAAGATTTATGCCTGCAAATTAAGCGATTAATCAGTGAGCAAATCACCCATAATTAATTTAAAATAGGAAAAAATTCCAACGCTTTGACGAAAGAAATTCTCTTCACCAATCATTCACGAGTTTAAGAAGCTATAAAATGGGACTCTTTAAAAAAAAAAAAACACCACCACGATTTTCGTTTTCCAACCTTACAAAATTATCTTTAAAGAAACAGAAACATAGCACGCTTTCAAGTCCAAAATTACTTGATTTTCTTACCTTTCGCGTAGAAAGTAAGCAAATTGCTTATGAACAATGCCAAGTCTAGAAAGAAACCCAACTGGGTCTATTCCTTTGTCTTCTTCGATTTCACTTTTCTTACTCTTTTTGGAATGCTTCTGTTGATTTGTTGCATTGCATGTTATTTTGAACCTGATTTTTTTGGAGGAAAATTTGATAATTTGAGGATTTTTTTGGGAGGGAAAATGAAGAGAAGAGGTGTTTGGATAAAGAGAAAGAGAGAAATTAGCTAAGTTGAGTGAGCTCATTTTACGGTAGACAAGGTGAAAAATGCAGGAACCAAAGGGTTTTAGATAGCGTTTGAGTTTATCAGGCAAAGGGTTTTTGATATGCGAGTCGGCATATCTGCCTGCAGACTGAATGGAACTACTCGGTCGGACCCACTTCCACGTAATGACTCTCATGGTTTGTTTTGTTCTTGTAAAAAAAAAAATTCTACTCCCTCCGTTTTTTTTTATTTGTCTAAACTTTCTTTATTTGGCGTTCTTTTTATTTGTCCAAATTTTCTTATATGGTAAGTTTTGAGTTAGTGGAAATGGAAAAAAGTCTTATTTGCCCTTGATGTTGATTGATTGTTAAATTAAATAATTGGTGGTTTTTGAGGTGTTGAATTAAAAAATGAATACTTTTTGAGTTAGTGGGGATGGTTTTTGAGTTAGTGGGGAACACAGAGTGACAGTGATGTGACAGTTGTCAGACTGTGTTTGACTTTTAGTTAAGAAATAAATTTTAGCTCTTTTGGAATATAGTAGCCGGATTTCTAAAGTTGTGAGCAACTAAGATAACCTGT
>CATIWJ010149247.1:0-11692 GCA_949640765.1 Croton laevigatus | reverse complement strand
CCAGCCTACCGGTTTGATTTATCTAAAATCGGAAGAGCACCTGAAAACCATCAGACCCGCTTCCTTTCTTTGCTCTTTGCAGTGAAGTCGCAGCAGCTAGTCGACCAGAACCCACTAGAGCTCCTTCTTCCAATAGCTAGTCGTAAAACACACCTTCACTTCGCTCGATTTCGAGCCATTTAGGGCAAAAAGATTTCCATCAACTAACGAGGTTCTTGCTTCAGTTGACGATTGATCGATTCCCTTCACTTGCTATTGATATCTGATCCGTTTCCACCAGACCCTCTCTAGATGACCACGTAAACACTATTTATCACTATTCACCCAAAACTGGTGGTTCTAAAACTTTTCTCACTTCAAACTTCTCTCCTTAATCTACAGTCGTCCAGTAGTCAGTTGGATGATTAGAGACCATAAATGGAGTCGTCGTCCGCTGGCCGGAAGTCAATAGATCGGGGAGAGAAGGAGGTGGCGGTGGAAATGGAGATTTAGCTAGCCTAGCAAATTACCATTTTAGTCCCTGTTAAACGGAAAGAAGAGGCAAATTACTATTTGATACTCGAACTTTAAAAACGCTTACCATAAAACCCGTTACAACAATGTCGCTTAACAGACAAATAGACGGAATTAAATTTTTGTGTAACAGAAGTAAAACACAAAGATAAAATAATTATTTTAAAAACACATGAAAATAATAGTCAATTATGTGGGATAATCATAATTTTCCTAAAAAATTATTTTGCAAATACTTATAGAGTGCAGGTTCGGTAAAATGAGAACGGCCGCAAGTTAACATGGATGTGTCTCTAATTTGAAAATAAGCAAAGAAATTGATGTCTCCTGAACAAAGACACCGCAAACCCAAACTTCTGAGAGATTTCCAAAGTTGGTCCGTGACACATCAACTCTTCCATTCTTCCTTCTCTCTGTCATAGCTCCAAAGCTTGGTTGGAGAGATCAAATCCTCAATTGAATGGAAGCAATAAGAAAACAGGCCACAAAGCTTCGGGAGCAGGTCGCTAGGCAACAACAGGTACCTTTAATTTCCAACCCTAATATAATAATTATCAGATCCAAGTTTGTTCTTCTCTTTATTGGATTTTAATCTTTTTCTTCTTTGCTTTTGAATTTTCTTTCGTTCTTTATTTATTATTGATGTTGTTCTCTGTGTTTATTCAACCTCTCACGCTAAAAAAAAGAGTGAAATTATAATGAAATCAAAGACATTTGAAAATTCAAATTGAAAATTTACGTGTAGATTTAGGAAAATGAAAGTTGATTTTTACAATGTTTGATTTTGGAATTGTATAGCCACCCAGTTTTTGAATCTGGTACATTGATATTTAACAAATTTGTAGAAACTCGATTAGATGAGTCAATTACCTTCGGATGTTCATGCTTTCACTTTAAGAAAGGAACTGGGTTTTGTTTTAAGTTCTTAGATATCCAATCTATGATATTTATTTTAGCTAGTTTTTGTGATATGCATATATGAATCTTCAGTGTTGTGCGTGTGGCCAATTTAACAATTTTTGCTTTCTTCCCAATGTTGACTTCTGTAAATTGTTGGTTTGGTTTATTCTTCTAGTTTGAATTCTAATTCTTGAATCTGAAGCCCATTGTTGTAATTCCTCATTATCATTATTGTTTCCTTATTTTCCTATGCATCACTCCGCTATCTTGTAGTCTTGGATTCATTAGTAGTTTTTCATATTTAGTTTAGGTATTTTTTGCTTGATAGTGTTTTACTTACCTTGGATGTCACTCCAGGCTGTTCTCAAACAATTTGGGGCCAGTGGGTATGGAGGTTCAGACAATGTTATTACAGATGAAGCTGAACTCCATCAACATCAGAAACTTGAGAAGCTTTACATATCAACACGCGCTGGAAAGGTTTGCTAGTTCTACTATTAATGTCTTTATCCTTTCATTGTTCTATTTGCAAATTTGAAAATGAACAATTTTGCATTTCAGCATTTCCAAAGGGATATAGTTCGTGGTGTAGAAGGATATATTGTCACAGGATCCAAACAAGTTGAGATAGGTGACATCATTAGTGCTTCAATGTCCTTTCATAGTTTTCTATTTTAAGATTGACTGTTCTTATATGTGTTTTCATGCATCATTTTCTATAGGAACAAAGTTGTCAGAGGATAGCAGGAAATATGGTTCTGAAAATACATGTACTAGTGGTACTACACTATCAAAGGCTGCACTAAATTATGGACGTTCTCGTGCCCAGATGGAGAAGGAACGTGGTAATCTGCTGAAAGCACTGGGTACACAGGTTTGACCATATATCTTTATTTTCTTTGTTTATAGAAAATACATTTCTATAGAATTCCATTTCTAATGGTTAAATAATTCTTTAGAAAAACATTTGCAAAAATTTACATATTTAAATATAACCATTATTCTAAAGAATTTTATGTACGGAATCTACAATTCACATGGCATTATGCAGTCAACTATATTCCCTGTATCAATCTTGCTCCATCATTCTGCAAGCTCCCAGTCTCTTTTGGAAAGACTCTTTGGAATTATACAGCAAACTAGAGTGTACATATATTTATGGGCTTTCCCTCTTCATAGGAAAATTTTCTAAAGGATAAAACTATAGAATTGTTGCTTTATTCTGATCTATTTTCGTGATAAGTTGCTCTCATTTCATAGACTTGAGTTTTTCCAATAGAGTTGAATGAAGGGTTTTCTTTTGTTGGTGGAAGATATCTGGAAACTACTGCTCTTTGTGTGTGTGTATCAGGTTTAGATCCAAATCATTAATTCTATAAACTTTTGTGGGTAAATGAATATAACCCGTATGGTGGCATGTTCAGATTTTGAAATGACTTCCATGTCCTTTTATTCTCTTCTCTCACCAAGACCATTCCAACATTTTACTGCTAGTCAAATTAACTAGAATTATTTGTTTGTCATGCTGCTTTTCTCTGCCTATCAGTGGTAACATTCCCCCATGCAAAAACTTAATAATTTTTGTATAATCATTTCAAATAATTTTAAAGGTTTCATCCTTTTTTTACAAGTTAGACATTCTAATTATGTTTAATTTTGCTTTGAATAACACTAGTTTGGCATGATTATTAATATTTGCCAACTTTCTTTGTTATCACAGACCTTCCATTTAGGTACATTATATAACGTTAATTGTTTGATTGATAGGTTGCAGAACCACTGAGAGCAATGGTAATGGGAGCTCCATTGGAGGATGCCCGGCATCTTGCTCAACGTTATGACAGAATGCGCCAAGAAGCAGAAGCTCAGGTATTTTTCACCATGTTTTCTTGCTTGTTTATTGAAGAGTATGATTGACTTGACACTCCAAAGAGGACTTTTTAAGCTCAATTTTCTTTTTGTTCTAATAATGATTATTTAGTTCCCTTAACTTTTTCTTTGTTTCCAATGGCACTTCTCTCTCTCTCTCTCTCTATATATATATATATATATAAAGAGAGAGAAGTGTGTATATGACAGCTTCATGGATCAATATATTTGCAGTTCACTACTTTTTTAGTTAATTTTGGCCAAAATGGTTTATTGATACTTTCATTGAACTTATTCAGGCTATTGAAGTATCCAAACGCCAGGCCAAAGCAAGAGAAATGCCAGGAAATCCTGAACTTGCAATGAAATTGGAAGCTGCAGAATCAAAGCTACAAGACCTGAAGGCAAACATGGCAGTATTAGGGAAGGAAGCAGCTGCAGCAATGACTGCTGTTGAAGCTCAACAACAAAGGTTGACCCTTCAACGACTTATTGCTATGGTAATTAAAATTATCCACTGCCTCAATTATTGTGCAGTTAGTTGTGATGTCAGATCATGAGTAATATCCTTGTGTCCTTTATATCATGGTTTGAAGGTTGAAGCAGAACGTGCTTATCATCAGAGAGTTCTACAAATACTTGATCAGCTTGAAAGTGAGGTATGTAAAATGCTATTATGAACTGAATTACAATTATTTTTTATTTGGCCTTAGTTTATTCATATATTTATTTATTTTGTATGTTCTTTTTATTACAAGATGGTATCTGAACGACATCGAATCGAAGCACCCCCTAACTTAAGTGCGGAGAGCAACAGCAACATGCCTCCTCCTCCTCCATATGAAGAAGTAAATGGTGTATATGCTTCTCAATCAAACAATGGTTCAACAGATGGGATGGGTTACTTTTTAGGGGAGGTAAGAACCTAGTTCATTGTGTTGTAACGTTTCCTTTCTAGCATATTTTAACGTTATTATGTTGCTGGTTTTTTTTTTTTCTGAGAACTTGACATTTTTGTGCAATGTTGTAATATAGGTTATGCACTCCTACCAAGCTGAATCTGACGTGGAGCTGACTTTATCAGTTGGCGACTATGTTGTTGTCCGAAAGGTTGGAATCTATTGAATTAACGCCTTTTCTTTATCATCGATGGTGTCCAAGCATGTTGTCCTCCTTTTTTTTCCACTGAATATAGACAAGAAAAGTTGATTTCTTCTATGCAATGTATAGGTGACAAACAACGGGTGGGCTGAGGGAGAATGCAAAGGGAAAGCAGGTTGGTTCCCATTTGGATACATCGAAAGAAGGGAACGCGTTCTAGCAAGCAAAATAGCCGAAGTGTTTTAGGCAGTGTTTTGCTGGTTTGGCTTGTGAGCTGAGGATTTTGTGTGCTTGATTTGCTCCCCATATACACAGAACAGGAATGTGAAAGGATTAATGGTCACAAATAGAATGGCCTTGTGATATAGATGCCAACATTTTCTTGGTGTTGTTACCAATATATGAATGTATTAATTTAATTTTTCTTTTTAATCTTTGTGAAAGAATGTGATAAACGATTTTGACCTAAAATTGTTGATATTGTGAATGCTGATTGAAGAAACATATTCCCTCTTTTGTAATTTACAGTGGGACATTAGTAGAGTTCTAGTGGAATTTCTAACTGAACTTTGATTTCTGTTTCAAAGACTCATTACCCTCCTAAGGAATCAAATTCAATTTGGTGACTAAACATACTAGTGCTTAGCAATCAACTGAAGCGATCTGATTTTGGTTGGTTTGGTACAAACTGAAGCTATATCCTGGAAAGCTGGGCGGGGCTGAAAATTGAACCATTAATCAAACCGAATTGGTTTGGTTTATTTCCTTAAAAACCTAATAAAAAAAATGGAAAAAGACTATTATTTTGGTTGGTTTGGTAGAAACTTAAGCTCTATCCTGTAAAATTGGCGGAGCTGAAAATTGAACCATTAGCCGAACCTGATTGGTTTGGTTTATTTGCTTAAAAACCTAATAAGTATATATAATTTATAATTTTTTTGTCGAATCGATAATTAAACCAAATTGAACTCAACACTTAAATCAATTAGTTTTCTTTAAACCGAACTTAACACATTAAATCAATTAGTTTTCTTTTAAATGGGAAATTGTAATATATTTCAACTTTCAATATTTAATTTTTACTAATTATCATATTTTTTGAAATATTAAATAAATACTATGTTTTTAATAAAATTAAGTAAATACCTTTAAAAAATATTATTAAATAGATATCATATTTTGCTTAATAAATATGTATATTAACTCATATAAAAGAAAATGTGTATATATTAATATCGTGATCAATAATTATTTACCTATAACATGTTAACTAATATTTAAAAGTTAATGATATTTTGTTAAAGGGAGGCGTCGAATGAATTATATAGGGAACCTTAAAGATGTCAATGGGCAGTGGATTCACAATGAGCAAGAAATTAAAGATCACATTTCAAATTATTATAAATCCATTTTTGATGCTGGAACATCAGATTGTCGTCAGATTTAAACTTTGGTTCCAAGACTTGTTTCTAATGGTGTTATTGTGTGCGCCTTTCTCAAATGATGAATTTAGAAGTGCCCTTTTTCAGATGCATCCTGACAAGGCTTCTGGTTTGAATGGTTTAAATCCAGCATTTTATCAAAAATTTTGGCATCTCATTGGCAATGGCATTTCGGATGGGTGTCGGCTACGGCTCCAGTAAGGTACTTTTCCTGCTTCTCTCACTGAAACCTTGATTGTGTTGATTCCTAAGGTTGATAGTCCCGAGTCAATTAAAGAGTTTAGACCAATTGCTCTTTGTAATGTGTTGTATAAAGTTATTGCGAAAACCTTGGCTAATAGATTTAAGAGGGTCTTGCCCAATATTATTTCTGAGAATCAATCTACTTTTGTGCCGGGTAGAATGATTACTCATAATGTGCTTGTTGCTTTTGAAATGATTCACAATTTGAAAAAGAAAAAGAGTGGTATAATACAGGTATGTGTGCTATGAAAATTGATATTTCTAAATCATATGATATGGTGCAGTGAGATCTTTGAAGGGTATGCTTATTAGGTTCGGTTTTAATGATAAGTGGATTAGATCACTTTCTATGTGTTTTACTGAGGTTACATATAATATCAATTTTAATGGTGAATGGATTGGTCCAATCACTCCGAGTAGAGGCCTTAGGCAGGGTAACCCGATTTCTCCTTATCTTTATCTTGCGTGCGTGGAAGGGTTATCATTATTGTTGAAGGATGTCAAGAATAAAGGATGGATTCAGGGCTGTAAAGCATGTCCTAGATGCCTGAAAATTTCACATTTATTTTTTGTAGGTCATTCGCTATTGTTTTTTAATGCAAAAATGGATGAAGCTGGAAAAGTGAAACATGTTCTGGGAACGTATGCTGCAGCTTCTGGGCAGTAGATGAATTTTGGCAAATCGGAGATTATGTTTAGTCCTAATGTGAGTCTCTCTGTTTGTTCAGATATTTCAGGGGTGCTGGATGTTCAAGTTTCCTTAGTAATGGCAACTATCTGGGTTTACCGTCCTTTATTGGGCGAAAGAAAAAATCGATTTTCAATTTTTTAAAAGAGCGCACATGGAAAAGGATCAATTTGTCTAGAGCAGGGAAAGAAGTGCTTATTAAATCTGTTGCTCAATCAATTCCCACGTATTGTATGAGCATTTTTCTAATTCTAGTTACTTTACTGGATGAGTTGCATTGTATGATTAATAGCTATTGATGGGGGGTAAAAAGGATGGTAGAAGGGGTATTAATTGGTTAGCATGGGAGAGGATATGTGGAGGTAAGAGAGATGGTGGGACGGGTTTTCGTGATTTTTGGAGTTTTAATATGGCTCTTCTTAGTAAGCAAGCTTGGAGATTGTTGATTAATACTAGTACTTTGTGTTATAGGATTTTTAAGATGAAATATTTTCCGGATGGTGATATTATGAGAGCCAGTGTGGGGAGGAATGCTAATTTTGTATGAAAAATTTGGCGGTGATCTGATTCGGCGGGGTGCTAGATAGAGAATTGGCATTAAAGTAGCATCAGATCCGTGGATTCCTAAGGAGGAGTATTTTTTATGATGGTGAAGAGTTTATTGAACCCAATATGAAAGTAGCCGATGTTTTTGTAAGAGTAGGAAGAAACAGGATGTTGGAAATTTTTTAGAGTTATTTTCGATTCGTGATTAGGGCTATCATAAGTATCCCTCTCTCTCTCTCTCTATTCATGGTACGAATGATAGTTTAATTTGACATTTTGATAAGAAGGGTATTTTCATGGTAAAGTCAGCCTATTATGTAAGTTTCGATGTCTTTAGTCTGTTAGATTGGTGGGGAAATTTGGTTGAAGATTTGGAAGCTTCCTATTCCTCCTGAAGTTCAGGATTTTTGTTGGCGAGCTTGTAGGAATATTTTGCCCACTAGAAGCAATTTGAGATATCGTAGAGTGGAGGTTGTTGATGATTGCCCTTGGTGTTCTCATGAGGAGACTATTGATCATGTCTTACTTTATTGTTCCTTGGCTACGGAGGCTAGGTGGGATAGGGGATGCGTAGCCTAATATTAATTTATCAACATTTTTGTTGCAGGTTTTAATGAGCTCCGGCAAGGAGGGTGCTGCCCAAGTTGCTATTCCGGCTTGGGGTTTATGGTCGGCTCGAAACAATTTTTTTTTGGAATCAGGTTGGGTCTATTGCCCAACAAATTGTTTCTAGCTACATGGTTCGCGGGATAGTAGTCCTGCCAAGCTGTGATGAATGGTGTTGTCCCCTGGTGTTGCCTCGGTTCACATGCAAGGGGTAGATGGCTTTTTTGGTTCAGTTCCTTGGCATTCAGTTTCAGTGCAGCATACTACTGCTCCTCTTGTGGATGAAAACTATTCCTAGTTGTGTCAAGTGGATGGCGCCAGTTTTCAGTCACAAGATTTTGGGGGTTATGATTTTGTGTTAGAAGATGTAGAGGGTCATTTTCAGCGAGCTGCGTCTGGATTTTTTGAAGGAGGTGGTTCATCGGCGGTTGTTAAAGCTCTTGCTCTTCGGCAATGTCTTTTCTTTTTTTTCTCTACTGAATGTTTTCCATTTAATGGGTGCATTATTTTAGACTCCCTTCAAGTAGTTCGAGCTATTTCTAGTTCTTCTTTGAATTTCTCTGAGTTTGATTTAATTGTGCAAGACTGTAAGTTGTTATTATACTCTAGAAATGATATCTCTATTCATTAGGTCAGGAGACAAGCTACTTTAGCTACCCATATCCTTGCTAGAGCTTCCGTTAGCTCTGCTCGGTTTGTGGTTTGGAACGATCTCTCTGATTGTATTGCCCAGTTTTATTAGGTTTTGGCCTTTAAACAAAATTACAAAAGTTAACATTCGTTAATTTGACATTTTTAAAATTTAACAACCCAATTGAATTTTTCAGTTTGGTCTTTTAATCGTGTTAGCCTACTCATTTCCAATAAGATGTCTTTTAATCAATGTTAACTGCGCTATGCTGCCAGTAATAATTTTCAGTCACATCAAAGTATAGGCATCAACAAAAATAATTATTTAAGTAATATTTAAATAATGATTAGTTATTTATAGTAGTAGTTTATAAAATGTTAAAAATTTAAAATTAAAGAGTTAGTGTTTTATAAAATATTAATATTTCTCAAATATCTAAAAATTAGCTTAAAAACTGTTTTACTTATACTAAAAAAAAAATAATATTTAGCTTTTCCATTATTCAAACACTAAAATTATTCATAAGCTATTATGGAATAAAAACATAGTATTGTTAGAGAGGTAATTGTTATTTGGCCCTCATTTTAGGAAACAAAATCATCAATAATATTTGCTTTTTGTGAATGTCAGTATAACTGAAATATTTAAATTAATGTCAATCTTTATTTGTTCTACATTTTTTTCCAACCTTTTTACTACTTCATTTTATACTATATTCTCTTTTATATCTTTCAACCTTGATATTTCTATATTCATTTATGAGCGGCTAAAGTAACAATTTTAGCATGAATTATTTAAATATTACTGTCTAAATATTAATAGTATATTTTCAACTTTGTAACAAAAACAATACAAATGACAATTTTTGGAATAGTTTCAGCATTTTCCAATATTAAGGACCAATTTACATTAGCTAAAGTATTAAAATTACCCCAAACTTTATATTTTTAACCAATTTCACTCCTTCCAATTTTGAACAAAAATACTCTTAACTATTCATTAACCAATTAAAATTATTTTTTATTTTTATTTAATTTAATTCAATTAATATTTTTAAATTACACATTATATATTTTTTATTAAATTATATTTGAATGACGAATACAAAAAATTTCTTAATTTGAATTTTTATTAAAATAAATATTTAAATATTAGAGACAATGATCGGACTAATACTGTAACATCCTAAAAATAATAATTCTTGATTAACACAAATAAGAAAAAGGATCAAATTGTAAAATGAAAAATAAATTGTATTAAATTCTAATAATGAAATATTTTAAGGAGATTTGTTTAATTAAATGTTTATAAAATAATTAGATTGAATATTTTAAGTATAAATTTGATATATTTTGTAAATCGGTTAATTTTTACCACACCGGGTAAAATAGGGTATAACGGTAAATTTAAAATTTACCATAGTTAAATAGTAAAATATTAAACCAAGTATAAATATGATAAAAATAAGGTAAACACTTAATAAACCCATAGGCACTTATAAACAATTGTAAACAAAGATATACCAATTTAATTTAATTTAAAAATTTAGTACAAATTAAGTAAAACCAAGTAAATTAAGTATCAAATGTACAATTAAAATTCAGATTTCTTTAAAGACAAACTTAAATAAATAATTGTGACATTTTTATCCAATATTGAAGAGATAATTTTAAGGGTTTACAATTAAATAAAAATATGGATAAAAATGGATTAAAAGTAAATTGTAATTAAATTTTAATACAAGTAAAATTTAAATCTGTCACATACCATAATTGAAGTAGAATTATTGATGAAAATAGTGAGAAGTAAGTGGGAGACAAGAAAATGAAATTTAATTTGATATTTAGAGAATTTGTCAAAAAGTAAATAGCAAATTAAAATAATTGAAACTAAAATACAAAAATTAATAATGTAATCTGGTCTATAAAATGACCCCTAACTTCTGAGGAGTCATTAGAGTGTCTAAAATTTCGGATAGACATTAAAAATTGAGAGAAAACACAAAAAAATTCTAATTAGCCCTAGTCTGCCTGCCAGCTCGTCCCAGCCGCAACCCGGAGCGCTTGTCCTTCGGCGAGCCAGCACGCCTGCGCCGTTCGTCGTTTCGATCTCGTCCGCAGCGTCTCGGCAGAGCTCGCCTGCACGGGAAAATATCGGTTCCGTCCTCAAATTTTCCGTCGGCTTACAAAGTCGCCCTTCCGCCTTTGTTTTCATACGGTATTGACCCTCAAACTTATGTTCTCACTACAAACTCGTCCAAACAGCTGATATAATAATAAATTAAGTTTAATTTTGAAATTAAATATTTTTAGGGTGTCAATAAATTAATTAAAGGCTATGATTAAATTAAATATGATCAAAATAAATATTAGAAACTGATTTTTGAGATAAATATTATAAGATAAATAATTTTGTGAATTAATTAGTGGAAAATCTTAATTAATTTTAAGATTTAAAATTATGATGACTTAATTTAAGTTAATTTGACGATATTATTGGATCTTAAACAATTATAAAATAAGTCTAATTAAATTATATGATAAAAATTTGATAATTAACATATATGACATATTTATTAAATATTTGGACAAATAAAATTAAATGGATCCAATTAAAAATAATCATATGGACTATTTAATGGACAAATATGGATCATACCTTATGACTTTGGAATATGGACAATGATAGGACAAATGACAGTACGAGGAATTAAGAGATAGGAACTGTAACAACGGAGACGGGTTTGATACTTTAATTAATGTAAAGTTAAATTTTTATGCATATTTTTAATTATTTGCATTAAAAGATTTATTGGAATTATTTGTGTTGAATGTTTAATCATTTTTATTGAATATGAATTATTTGAAATTATGATCTTTGATAATAAGAGAAAGAATTAAGAATATTCTTATGTTTTGATAAAATAATATTTGATTAAAAATTTTTAATTATTGATATAAATGATATATTTAATCACTACTATTATTATTATTATTATTATTTAAAAAGATTTACTTATTTAAAAGTAATTTAAATATATCAAGTATTTATAAATTTTATAATTAGTAAATCAAGTTACTTAGTAATTTTGATTAAAGTAATATTTTTAATAAATTATTATTCTATAAGAGAAAATATATTATTTTGTAAAGT